>BJCN01054182.1:0-11680 GCA_018326445.1 Flaveria brownii | reverse complement strand
GAAGATTGGTCTTATCACCTTTTCTTTCTTTTTCATTCTCAATTTGGTCTTTTCCCTTCACATGTTCAGAAGAAGGTTAAGGACCTTGCTGTGGGTCAGAAGATGAAGTTGGCTGTGGATCAGCAGTAGGTCTTGGTTCTATTGTCTGTTTGGGTTGAACCTTGATCTAAGCTTCAGGTGCGGCTTGACTTGAAGGAGAATGCAAGTCTTGACGCTCACCCCTTTTGATCTTCTGCTTGATCACCCTGATGTGCTCATCCATTATGGATAGAGACATGGGACCAAGCATCTTTCCGGAGAACCCATACAGCTTCAAGAAGCTTACCATCTTTTGTCTTTTTCTTGTTGGCTTTGATGGTGGCCCTTGATTTTTCAGATTCCTTCCTCATCTTTCTTTTAGCAGCTTTTCTTTTTTTAACAACTTCTTGTTCTAGCTGCTTAAAATACTTAATCTCTATATAATCAGAAGATAGAGGGAGTAAAATTTCTGCATGATAGAAACCTGTGACACTCAAATATGTGATCATGTTTTGTTATCATTTTCTTTGTTTACTTGAGTTTCTTGCTCTACAACCACAGTTTCTACCTCAGGCATCTATTGAACTGGGGAAAGAACGGGAGCTTGATATAATTTTCTTTTCTTTCTTTTTTGTTTGGTTTTAAGAAGCAAAGCAGCATCCTCAGCCTCCTACCTCTCTTTAGACACCTTTGTGTCTGCCAGTTCAGTTAATACATCCAACGGAAGAGAGATTAGATCAACATTGTAATTCTTAGTTCCCAGTTAGTTCAAATTTAGTTCAATCTGGCTACACTTAACTAATCTTCTTGAGTGTTTGGCATTTGAGCAGCTCTGATTGCAGACTACATGAAACTAGGAGTCTTTATTTGTCTTTCTTCTCTTGCTTTCCTCTTCCTCTCCCTTTTCTTCTGCTCAATCTACTCAGCAGATAGAACCTTCTTTCCCTTGTCAACCACTGGCCCGTGTGACTCAGGGAGAAAAGAGCTTTGGCCTTCTTGCACTTGTTCTTTATTTGAGCTTTGGCCAGGAAGTGGCTGTGAGACATCTTAACCAACTGGTGTCTCGCTAAGAGTGGGAGGTTCTGAAGGAGCAGGAATCTCAAGGTTCACAGAATCCATAACTGGGCCTTTAACTGAGGCTTTCCCTTCAAAGCTAATCTTAGGGTCCAATTCAGTATCCAGTTGACCAATTGTTTTCCCTGCTAAACTTTGTCTATAAATGTTTGTTCTTCTTTTGAACTCCTCATATACTCTCCTTTGAATCTTTTCTGCTAGCCTGTCAGCATGTTTGTTTTGACTTGGGTTGACAAGTGTCAGGATTACTAAAGGGAAGCTTTCATAGAATCCAAGGTTGTAGATGTTGAAGATTTCTTATTAATCCAGGAATCTAAAAAGCATCAATGCCCTCCTTTCAATGTCATACCTCCATCCTATGATTGGATTTGCAGCAGGATTGGATGGAGGTGACATGGCCCTTGGTATAAAACCCTACTCAAATATGCTTTGAAAGATGGCATCCACATTAATGTGGGACAGAGGAGGTTGTTGAGTCTGGACAATTACAAATGAGAATGGTGAATCCTCAATGTCCATCCTTTGGGCAGTGCTACCATGTTCTATGATGGTAGTGACTTTCTCCCCTTTTTTGGTAGCATCACTTATCTACATAAGTGAGCTGGAGGTTAGGAACACTACATCCATAGGTTCTAGTGGCCATGGTTGAGCATGCATGGCAGGTCTCTCAACTAGCTTACCCTTGAGTTCGGTGATCTCAAGTTGCTAATTGAGCATTAGCATTTGTAATGTAGCCACCTGAGATTCCAGGTGCTCAACGAGTAGCCATGACACATATTTTCAGACAAGAATGAGGAGTCAGGGGAAAACGATGAGGTGGAGTCTGCTGAAGATCAGGTCAAGAATCAGGTAGATAATGACGGCCCTGATGAGTCAGAGCCAATGACAATTTATCATGACGAGTATACTTCTATGGCACAAAAACCCGTTAGTCGGTCAGAACACGCATACTAGTATAGAAAGAGCCTAAATATGACCCTCAACGAGAGCATGTAATACCAGGTCGAACATATTTTCTATGGGTTTGTGTAGTCTTAATACCAGCTCCTTTCACAAACTTCCAAATTTTTATAGATGGGGATGGGGATTTCGATTTTGACGCCGAAGGCATAGCGGTAACATATCCTGATAAATTGGCTTCGTCTGATAATTGATCCTATTTGGATCTTCGAATGATCCATCATCAGTTTTAGGTGACGATGATTTGTCGCATTTGAATAAAAATCCTACACCTGTTCTTTTTCAATGACGGTCAATTCCTTAATTACAAGTAGGTGTTAAAGCTTAATCATACTCAATTCTTTGTACTAAACTTTGGGCATACAACACTACAAGTTAATACTTATTAGGTTTTCACTTTAACACATACAACAAGCAAATCAAATCAAACTACTACAATAATAACCTTCTTACTCCTAAATTTTAACCCGCCAAAAATAAACTGAAAAATCAAATCAAGAGTAAACCAACATCTTCAAGATTTCTCGTTCGTCATTCGACACAAAGCAAGTATGAGCAACATAGTTGTTGATGCGTTGAGCCATATGCGTACACTGCTTACCTCGCTACAGATTCGAGTCGAAGGGTTCGAGGTTTTTCCTGGCCTTTACCCAAGTGATCCAGACTTTTATGATGTCTGGAAGCGCTACAACACTGCCACGTTGACAGACACAAATGGGTATCCAATACATAAGGTTAGGTGTATATGTGTCTTTAGATGCTCCTTAATGGATGCCATTATTTTAGAATACCATCAAGGAGGGCTTGCAGGACACTTTGGAAAAGACAAAACCCTCAATTTAGTGTAAAAGAAATTTTATTGGCCCAAGATATTATCACATTTGTCACGTTGCTAAAACCCAACATTCCAATGCAGGCCTTTATACCCTTCTTCCATTCCCGGAGAGTCCGTAGGACATTAGCCTTGACTTTGTTGTTGGCCTTCCTCGTACCATAGGGAAAGAGCAAGATAAAAGTAGCAAATTAAGGGTTAGGTAAGTAGCAGAAAATTTAGGTATCTTCTACGAGGGTGATGGACTTACATTTTGGCAATGGCACATAGCTGGAGCGCCATTCTATCCTCTCATATTATGCCACAACACAGGCAGTGAAGGCAAACAAGGGAGAGGAATAATTTCATTCAATTCCAAAGCCTAGCGTCTCCTGTAAGACTCTATCAACTTCATTCTTTTGTTAAGGTTCTGGCACTTCTTCCTCCAGCCTTTATTTACATAGGCGAAGAAAGGCAAAGGCTCTTTCTCGAATGTGTGACTTATGTCTCTTTTTCCATTTATAAAAAGTAAGATGAATCTACACTCCTCGGCCTATAGTAAGTGTACGACAAAAAGATTCATTTATGGTTGTGGTTGATCGGTTCTTCAAGATGGCGCATTTTGTATTGTGCACCCAAAACGTATGATGCTAGTCAGATCGCTTGCCTCTATATTGCTGAGATTGTTAAACTGCATGGCATGCCTAAGTCCTTAATGTCTTATAGTGATGTTAAGTTCGTAGGACATTTTTGGAGAACGCTATGGAAAAGTTAACGTCTTCATTTCAGCAACACTCACCATCCCCAAAACTGATGGTCAAACTAAGGTTACAAACCGAAGCCTTGGGAACCTTCTACGTACCCTTGTGGGGAAGAATCCGTGCCAATGTGATGTTATACTTCTCAAGCTTAGTGTTCTTATAACATGTCAGCACATAGATTGTGGTCTACAATCGTACCCCGTTCGCACTTCATACCATTGGATCTCACTCCATTACCAATAACCAAGCATTTTAGGACAAAAGGCGAGGAGAGTTCAACCCAAATAAAGTTGATTCACCCCCGAACAGATTGTGAACAATAATATAATGTATCAAAGAGATGCTAATGTGCAAAAAGAGTCGTTTCAAAGAAGGTGATCTTGTGTGGATCCATTTGAGTAAAGATAGATTTCTCGAAGGACGTTATGGCAAGCTTCAACCTTGCACGGATGGCCTGTTTAAAGTCCTTAAAGCGTATCAACAACAATGCCTATAAAATTGATCTAACAGGTCACTACGACGTTTTTTGCCATCTTCAACGTTGCTGATTTGTCACTGTTTGTTCCAGAGGAAGATGACCCCTTTGACTAGAGGATGAATCCTTTTGAAGAGGGGGAGCATGATGGCGATGACCCGGGTCAGGCCCAAGATGACCCAGATGGTTCAGTTCAGCACCGAGTCAATTCGGTCACTATATGACCTCTATGTGAATTTATTTATTTATATTTGTTTGACTTTTGAATGGTTGTTTTATCTCTTTGGTTGTTAGCTTTTCTAGGATTTTTGTGGCTTTATTATGGCTGGATTATATAAAGTTGGTGATTGATTTTGGATTTATTGAGACTTACGATTCTTTGGTTTTTCTTGGGTTCTTGTTCCAATCTAAATTGCTAAGAAACTGGATCATAGCACTTAATGAGTAATAAAGCCAAACAGGCCTATGAGACTACTTGTGGTATGGCATGAGGTTTAGAGGTTAAATGTAGCATTAATATTTTGCGTATGAAATATGACTTAGAAACAATTTACAAGTGCTATTGCAAAAACAGTATGGGTCGCGTATGTGAGGCGTGTGTCTTCGTCTCACGCTTCAGTTTCAAGGACTCTTTGCAGTTTGCACCATGGTGCACCTTTAAAAACAAAGGTTATACCCAAATTAGGTATTATAATATCCACCAAAGAACTACCTGAGATATCTAACTCGAAGGCCAACTTAACAGAAGAGGATCTTGTGTGTCACTCTCAAAAAAAGATGAGAGATTTTAGATACTCACACATGGAGAGCTTGTGTATGACAAAATGGTGAGTTCATAAAGTGAAGTGAGAAGTCACATTGAGTTAGTACGTATATACATTATAAACTATAACTGTTCTTTGGTGTCAATAATAGATTGAGCAAGGCCTCACAAACTAAGTGTAAGCGTGTGACTACAAGCACACCCAACTTTGCTAACAAACATGTCGGGATCAGTATTTTTATTGTGTACTATGTCATGTGTTATAACATTTAACAGTAAGGTATTTCACTAGTATACATGTATGTAATGAATTAGCATCATAATTTATCAACTCCACTTGCATAAAAAATACGTTAAATTTATTGGTGAAGTTATTAGTGTTCTCAAAGTAACCATAACAATTTTGAATGATAAATTATTGTGGCCACACTAAATTTGGTAAAAAGAAGTAATTAGTAATTAAGTCCTTTGGTCTTCAAAAACTACAAATAACATCAAGATTAGATACAAATTAACATGACAGTTAAGTAAAACTGAATGAAAATTAATGAAGAGAGAACTATCTAAATGCTTAAAATAAAGCTTTTTCAATGGGACAATGATATGGCAACCACTAGAAGGAGGGTTCAGCTACACAGGGATTCACAAAACCAGAGTTTTACAGATCAATATTAAAGAATCAAACTTACAGCTGTGACAGGTATCTCATGAATGTCAAACCATGAAGGCATCACAGCACCATCTGCAAAGGTTATTGTTACAGACTGCACATTTTGATGCCCAATATTGATTTATTTAATTTTAAACACAAGATGATGAATTGTGTTCTGAACTGCTGATAGTAACTCAGAAGAAGAGTGAAAGATTATAAACCAATAAGTAGAAAGAAAAACATAGCTGCTATGGTATAATCATACTATCATAGATGACCTTCAGAAGCATATTATGGCGCCCCACGCCACGGATACATGCCCCTACAGCTTTAACTACTTCCATATTTCTTTTTATATCTTCTGCAATTTTGCAGTTTAATTACACAGGTAAAGCATATGTTAGAGCTTATAGCTTTTGAATCTCATTGTTTTTCTTTTGTCGGAAAACTCGTTTACTCTATAATCCATTTCATCATCTCTTTCCAGATCATATTAGCTCTCGTGTGATGCCTCACTTCATGCTTCAATCGCCATTAAACATACTTAGTTTATCCCTATTTAGTCTGACCACCTAATTTTATGTGTTTTAGAGCATTCCCATAGGGTTCCCCATGTGAATCTTATCCCTACAATTGGAGGAAAAATTTACGGTTTTCACTTAATTTAGAACCTCATCCCATTCCCCAAAATGGGGATGAAACTTAGGAACTCAGTCCCTATTGTGCGTATTTAGGACTCACTATTGATTCCATGCATATTCATGCGTCCATCACATAGACTGCATGTCTTAGCATTAGAGATCTCTAAGAAACGACTTCATGATGTACTTATGAAAATCACTTTTTCATTATATGTAAAAGCTTCTAGCTAGAGTTTGTCACTGGAAAATGTTAACGGTAAAATTGGCGCTCTTTAAATAAAGTGTTTAAAGGATAATCAAATCAAAAGCTCCTACAGGAAAAGAAGTTTCTGTTATTACTTCTTTTCAATATCACCGAAAGTGATGCCTTAAATCTCCAAAATTGTGTCTTGATAGTTTTTCCTGAGGCATATCACTAATGACCAACTGTAACCAGTAACAGAGCCACCCCTTCTAGCTCCTTTTTCTTTTTCCTTTCTTCTTTTTCTCGTTTGTTTTACATTTGTGTAGTAAAGATAGATGCTAAAAAGTATAGCATATGGATCAACTACTGTTTATAACCACCTCTCCAACTAGTTTAGTTAATATCACTAAATCTCATTAACAACCATCAAAATATGATTAAACCGTCATCTCGGGTAGTCGGGTTAATACTATTACAGAACCCAAATCACGATATTTCCCAGAAGCAACAAATATGACAAAATTAATACCCAGTTCACAACTTTATTTAAGTGCAACAAAGTGGAGTCTTTACTTTCAACATGTGAAAAATCATCACACACTAGAGCAAAGGAAATACAATTATCAGGTTCTATCAGAAACCCAAAATTTAGTGCATGTACAGCATTACAATCACACTTGGAGATTCCGTCACAAATGAACAGTACCAATTTGAAATTCATCAAGAGGGCAACAAACCAAAGTCCTAAAACCCTAGAAATACGCATTATGTCAACAAATGATTCATAGAGGACTTACAATTACAGGTAACAGCTTGAGATAGAGCAGAGGGGAAAGACCAACGAGTGTTGGCGAATTGAGGGGAAGTGAAGAGGTATTTGATGGGTTCATTGGGTGGACCGGAGTCACCTAGACCGTGTAGCCATAGGATAAAGCTTGGAGACACCATTGAAATGGAACTGAACTGCAACTTGATTCATGTTTTCCATTTCAGAAGGACTTTTTAATCTTTAAAGGGGGTGAAATGACAAAAATGCTCCTCCAAATAAGTTAATAAGTTACAATTTTTAGCTTATTGACTTATTTGGAGGGGTATTTTTGTCTTTTTACCCCTCAAATAAGTTAAAAGGAGATTCCAAATGGAATCCCAAACATGCCCTCAGAGGGAGAAGACGTGAATGTTGTGACAATGGTGACTGGTCTCAAGTTAAAATTTTACTTTATCTCAAGGTAAAGTTTACCATTTTATTTTTTCCTAAACATTACTTTACTTTATAATTATATATATATATATATATATATATATATATATATATATATATATATATATATATGTCGTATAACGGTCACACATTTTTGTTTTATCTCATCCGTTGAAACCCACGTACTTTCAATCTGGACCGTTTAAATTAGAAAGTTGTTGAATTGTGTGTAGGCTACAGGGGTTTCAAAACCACGTTCCATGAATATGTAGCAGTTCCATCTCTCCTTGTTGGTTCCCTATTTTCTGTAACTTCCACACTTTCGTTCTTCTTAGGAGACATCCCATGTCGAGCAGTACAAGTACCACACTAACAGAGATTCAACGAAATTCGAAGGAGTTAATATCGTACAGTCTTCTTCTGCGGTGGATTACACAAGTTGTTGCCTGAGATTTCCGATTTTTGGTTTTAGGTTTTGTTTTGAAATGGCGACTGCAGAAGGTTTTCAGTGGTTCATTTTCTTGGTGGTTTCCGTCTGCGTGGCATTTATTATCGGGAAGCATTGCAACAGTTTCTCCCGAGTTAGACGCGATCTTCCAGGTTAGACACGATTTCCCCTCCGCACGTCGCCGTAATCATGCCTATAAAAAGCCCCTCCCTCGTTTCTCTACAAGTCGACAACAATTTTCCTCATATTTTTTATTTGGTCTACCAGAAATTACAGGGGTCCGACAAGGCGATTCTATTTCCGATTTGGTCTCCACATCGCCACCAGAAAGAGATATTCAGGTATGATTTCTTGCTTTCCTCATATTCGTTTCTCGATCTCTGTGAACTATCTCTCAAATTGATTTTCACCGATAGATTTGGATTATGAAGCAAGTTTAATCAAAGCAGCAACATATTCTTAATCGATTCTACCGCTATATTCGGCTATCAAGCATTAAATCAACAACATCAAGTTTAATTGCAATGCACATGTATCTATCTATCACTCTCATTATTCATTTTCAAGAAGTGCCATTTAAAACTTCTTAGGGCTACAACAAATGTGGTAATGGATTTAATTCAGGAGAGATTAGACATTTGGAAGGGATGCCATCAAAACTTAGGCCGAATAATATGGTATTCTTTTTTCCTTCAATTGTACAGTACAAAATCATTAAGAATCAAGAGTGTTTTTGTTGTTGGTACTAATGTTAAGTGTTTGTACTAGGTTATCTACTTTGCGAATTATTTGAACGAATCCACAAAATAGCACCAGAGAAGAGACTAGGGATGAGCTTTGGTTCAATCAATCTCTCGATCACTTGTCCCCTTTTATATGAATTCTTATTCTCATAATATAGCATGTGATTAATTTTGTGCTTCAATTGCTTATAATTTTGGTGAAGTTGTTAATTTAGATCTTCTAAAACATGGTTTTATGTGTAACTTTTATTCATGGATTCTCAACTTGTAAATGTGGTTTTGGTAAAATGAGTAAGAGGAAGATGGGATCTTAGAGATACTTACGGTGTTTTTTATGTTTACACATCAAAACCATATATTTGAGTTTTTCTTATCAAAGCTAACATCATACTTATTTTTACAGAGAATATGAGATTTCAAATGCAAGATTTGTGGGGCTGTTTAGGATTTGCATTACTCTCTACCTACCTTATTACTCCTTAAGTATTTTTGTTGATTCTCTAGATAGGTAAATCAAATTATGATTGATGTTATTTTTAAATGTCATGTAACACTTGTATTTCTTCTGTAATATTCCCTTAACATTTATTTACTAACAGCACCATAATATGACATTTTTTCCCAACTTAGTTCTTTAGTGCATCTTTACATTGGATGTGACATCATGAAGAAACCTAAAGGCCTTGATGAATTGTTAGAGATGACACAATTTTTATCTTCAAAAGTTGCATAGCAAGCAGATGATAACCACACACACTGATTTTAAATGTAAGCTTCTATCATTTTAAGTATCGTTAGAAGTTTTTTAGTAACTTGTTAGGGAAATTTTGTGTTTTTTGTCCTAAAATAATTGTGCTTTATATTTTTAATGTGTTAAATGAATAGATGGACCTTGGATATTCGCACCTAGCGGTGAGTGTTGTTTGTTGTTTAGTTGAATTAGAGCCTATGTTTTTTGATCAACTAGAAGGGAGATCTAATTAATTTCTTGATTTACATTGACTCGTTTAGATTAATTTCTTGCTTTACATTAAATTTCCTTAATAGGGTATGTTTTATATCCTTTAATAACCCTGTAATTTTCATCAAAAGAAGGTTTTATTTGTGAATGGTATGTCTGGGAGATCATTTCATTGATTACGCACAAAATAATTTTCTTCTAAGTTAATTTTGCTGTTATGATCATTACAATTACAAAAAAAAACATTTACCAATCCGACAACATTTTCCATACATATTTTTACTCTTGCTTGGAATTATCAACGTGTTTCTTGATTATCTTCAACCACTCCTTATTTATTTAGAAGTCAGAACATGGATGGAAGTTTGGGTAAGAAAAGCAACAAGACAGTTGAATGGAGGCAAATAGTTAGATTTAATCCTCTAAGATGACACATACACACACACACGTGATCCTCCTTTTTATCATTAAAGGTTGAATAGTTTAAAACATGGAAAGATTCAAATTTATTAGAGATTATGATTAAGTTCTTAAAATCTTTGTAATTAGAACAATAAGCCAATACATTTAATCATAAAGCCTAACTTTTATTATCAATTGGTAAAGTCACATTACCAATCAAATTAAAACATTAAAATACTTTAATCTTAAACCCTCAGTGGAGTGGTGGATCCAACTTTCATGTGAGATAGATATATCAGTAAGCCCTTTTTACTCTCGCCCAGTCATTACGAACAATTATTTCATGATTCCTTAATGTAACCATATGAACTGTAAATTATTATTAATAAATTATAAAACATGGATGTTTATTTAGAAACCTTAAATTATTAATAATTAACATAAACCTTAACTATGCATGCCCCATGTCACGTGCATTTAGAGTATGAGGTAACTGATGTTTGATGATTTCAACTCAACGGGTCTATGAGGTTGTAGAGGTGGTTGTCTCCAGGATTGTAGTGCCCTATTTTCTGGGAAGGTGGGCTCTATATTTTTTGTTGTAGTTTTCGTACATAAGACTCTCGTCACTCCCCTGCTACTTCATTTTTTTATATTTCACCACTCACTTTCTCATTCTCAGCATATTACCGCCATTTTAGTGTAAGTGCCCTGTTATTTTTTCGGTTTCTACTTTCTTTTATACAATTGAGTTGCATAATCAATTCTAACCTCCTTATTCTTTCATCAGGGTTGTCATCTTCGATTTCTTGGCGTATTAAACGGGTAAACCTGGGTGTTTCCTTACAGGTTTGGTTTCCCCACCCCTACTATTTACTGTTTTGTGTGATATTACCTCTGTTGATGCACGATATATTTTGGTAGCCTGTTTATGGATGTTTTTCATTTTGTTGTTCTGGTATTTTATGAGCTTTCATCATCCATTTTTGCATTTTATTTGGACTACTTTAAATCATAGTAACATCTATCCGACGACATTAGGCGGTTGTTGCGCATAATCTTACAACCACACCTTCTGTATTTCAATATGTGTAAATGTAGATGTCGATTAACCTCAACACATCATAAGATTTGATTCCTACATGTGTATCTGAATTCTTGTATTGTTTATTATAGTTTTTTATTAAAGTAGTTTTCGCTTTCTTACATCAACACATTAGATAAGGAGGGTGATATGGCAGAGCTTCCATGTTTGTTAATAATGATGGAAATAGTGTCAAAACTTCCAGGGAAGATTGCTACGCAATACAAGGTTGTTTTCAAGGAATGGAGGTCCTTTATATCAACAAAAGACTTTGAAATCCTTCACTATAGTCGTATGAAAACATTATCGTAGAAGAAGATTCTTGCGTTTGACAAAGATCCCTTCATTCATTTTTCTATGATTCACCACAATGTTGGGTAGAGAAAACAGTTTCTTTGTCATTCAATGTGAAAGTCAATGATTTTATGGTATTATCTAACTTGGATGGAATGTTATGTGTCTGTATGGAGAATACCAATGAATTGGTCATTTGGAATCCCCT
>BJCN01054162.1:0-10540 GCA_018326445.1 Flaveria brownii | reverse complement strand
GGCGGGAAAATTTTGGTGAAGAGAATTGTTGTGGTGACACATGTCATACCAAATTACTCTTTTATTATAATAGATAGATTATCATCGGTTTACGTGAGTATATTTACATGACATGTTAGATGTTCTAACGTTTGATATATTTTTCCTTAGGTCGTTTAATTTTAATTAATCAACTAAGACACGAGCCTATAGATTAGTGATGATAAACTAGATGAGATAAATGGTTTTACAAGTGTGTGTCCATACATAATAGGTTCGATTGAATCACTCTTGTTGATTAAAAGAGAGTTTTCGGGCTATATGATTAACATATGTGACTACAATAAATCCTAGAAGAGTTCGGGGTTGATTGGACAAACCAACGTTCTCTTAAATCCCCTAATTTCAGAGAAGATGGTATGCACAAATATGGAATTGAAAACGAATTTAATGAGCATCACATATGAAATAGCCTATTTTTCTAGTTTATTTACTTATTTTATAGATTAACAATTTAGGCTTTTTAAATCATTGAGCATCAAACATAACGAGGGATGAAGAAAAATAAAAAATTAGGATGATAAGGGCCTAAGAAACTTTCCTTCTAAATTCTCAAATCGATTAAGAGGGCATATTGATACCTTAAACATTTTTATTTATCAAGCAGTATATGTACCGACAAGGATCTTTTCATGTGCATATGAGAGAAAATTTCCGAAAACCATCAAACCTATGATTTTTGGAAACCTTCAACACATAATTCGTGTAGTTTTAAAAAATGATTTTTATGGTTCAATCGAGCTTGTACGTTGTTAGCCTGATTGTTTATGTGTGAATATCGTTAAAGGAATCCTTCGATTATTTTGTCTACCACACCAACGAGCATTTCAAATACAATAAAAATCAGATTTTTTTATAACCCATATGGTTGTTTTATCTTTTTTATGACACTTGCAACTAGACCTTGATGAAGAGGCAATTGAAAATTCAAAGGTTACGTTTAACTCTTCAATAAAAAACATGTCACTCATGCCGTCCATCAATGATAGTGAGGGCGATTGTCATGAAATAATTCAATATATGGATCAAATAATTTAAAAGATGCCAGCTTTCCCTCTCACACATAGTGCCCAAATTTAAAAATTCATCACTTATTAGCTTTCTCTCACATTTAACGTCACTTTCGATAGTCGAAGTCTTACTAAAACGTAGATGAAGCGTAGTTTGCTGTTAAAAATAGAGAAATCTAAAAGCTTCAAAAAGGTTTACTGAAATTTGGAAACATGACAACAATTGTACAACTCTTAATAAAAACCGAAATGTTACCAACCCATCATAAGTAACATGGATTAATTATAGCTTATAAAAGAACAAGCGTTATCAGTTATCACAATACATCCAAAGCCGACAATGGTTTCAGTATTATTGATTTATTTTCTACTTTACATAACCAAGATGCATAATAAAAGATAATGCATCTGTTTAAATAAGTAACTAAAAACTAAAATTTTGGATTTGTCATCCATGTTTATATGGTTTAGGTGGATGTTATTTTAGGGTAGTCAACTAACCCAATAAATTGGATGTTGGGACAGTGAGAGAAGTTAAAGAAAGGGCAACTACTACAATAACTTAAAAGCAAAGAAGGGCATGTCTTCATGTGGGTCACGTGCCTATCACATGCTGGCTGAGGGGCCATGTAATTTGGCCTTTCATCAAACCATCTTAGGTCAGGAAAGCAACATCTTTATGCAATTTGCAGATATTTGATGTCATCAATCACATATCAAAATGATCTGATTGGTTACTTTGATTCGTTTCATTTATACATTAATCCATGCATCAATAGTGTCTGCTTGAACCCATTGTCGACATGTATAGTTTATTCATGTCAAAGCTCTGACTAAGACATCCTAAGATCATATAACTCAAATACGACCCATGTCATTAATTTATCTAAACAGGTTGATAAGTTGTAATTAAATTACATAAATGTTAAACAAATCATTAGTGGTTTACACGTTGTAATAAAGTTGTAAACTTGTAATTGGGTTGGACAATCTAAATCTTATGTATATCAAGTATATATTTTCTTTTATTTTTTTATTTTGACTTTAAACATGTTTAACTTTTTATACAAAACGAACACCACCGATTTATTAAACAGGTTAGACAAGTTATCTCAGACAAAACATTTATTAATAAGTGTGACTCGTCAAGCCAAAAACTTGTTATTCTTGTATCATTTTTCTACGTGTGTAATGAATTTTCATAAATAAAAGTGTCACCCACCTTTTTTCAAAGGGGGCTGCTAGTCTACTATACCCATGCTCCCTTAACATTCTAATCTCACACTATTTTCAGACGGTCGTTTAAGTTTTTAGTCAAACGATCAATTGTAGGTTATATCAAATCTCATAGTCATCCTATCTTTTAAACAATTGTTTGAATTTTCATCGCACAACCGTCCACGAGTTATGTCATCTCTACTTTTCAAGCAACCGTGTAGTAAAATTCAAATGGCCATTTAAGCCTAAAATTAGATGGAGGTGGTGTGGGTAAAAGACAACCCTTATAAAGCCAGAACCCTATCCATTACATGAACATATCCTACCCTGCACTTTAACTATAGATACCTTGAACAAAAGCTAACCATCATAAGTGGAAGATAAAAATTGGCATCTATCATCCACCAAACGATACTCAATTTTTTGTGGGTCCAATGTGAGGTTCTTATCACACAATTTATAACCACATTCCTAGATATATAGCATGCCAATTAAGACCTTAATTCCAGGAAATTATGTACCAAATTTGAAGCAAAACTAAACTAATAATAACTTAATCTCTAAGGAAAAAATCAGTCTCTCCTAACAGTCAATGTAATACTATTATTATATTCTGATATATGATTACAAGTAAACTTGCATTAGAACACACTCAAAACAAAAGCATTCACAGGCTGCTAATTATAAACAACAATACCCAAATCCATATCAAGAAAAACAATGATTGAAGTATTGAACCACACAAGTCGATGAACCACATGAAAAAACAGAGAATTTCAAAACTAAATCAGGTAATTGGTAATTGATCTTCTGCAAAATAACAACAAAATTATATAACTTGAAGAACTTTTCATGTAAGTGGTATTACAAACAGTATCAACAACAACAAGTATGCAATGAAGCATCAATTTTGCAAAAGAATCAGAAACAAAACACATATTTCCATTTTCCCCACCCAATTGATTGCATCTTACGATCCAATCAACTCTTATTATCTTCTTCAATTCATCTCCACCCCAATTTCATTTCAGATCATACTTAAACTTCAAACAAATCGAAATCTAAAACGAATCAGAATCAGAATGAAGAACAAAGGAACAGAGAATTCGCACCGTGTGATTCCTTTATGCTGTCAATGAGCTGTAACTTTCAACCTCCTCTTCGCCTCACTGTAAAGCACAACTCCCATTATCGTCACAGCAAACCCTGAGATCCCCATCACCGTCACCGGATTCCTGAAGATCAACACCGACACCACCGCAGCCACGGCGGCCTTAGCGTTTCCGAGCACCTGCAACGTCAGCGCACTTGTATGCTTCGTTACCAAAAAGTTCGTCAGATTCACCAAATACGCCACCGTAGCGTTTCCGATTAACAACACCACCATAAACGAATCACTACTAGCTTTCTCCACTGTCTTCGAGAGCACATTACCTTCTATATACAAAGTAAACGGTAACAATATCATCGCTGCCATTGGAGCCATATACAGCAACAGATTCATCGAGTGCAATTTCTCCGAATCGGAGGTTAATAACAACCCTTGCACCACCGATTTCAACGCTCTACCGGCGGTGGATCCAACGCACATCAGAAATCCAAAGAGATGAAACAACGGCTCACTGTTACTCGCTAAAACGATACCGAAAACAACAGGCATTAACGCTAGGTATACTTCAGCTGATTCCTTCTTACAGGTGATCAAAAACGCGAAAATCGCAGTGAAAAACGGTGTTGTGGCTCCAATCGCTTGATTAAACGACACAGGTAGGTATCTAAGTGAGGTATTTCCACAAACAACTGAAAAGCAAAAAATGGCGGATAATGCGAAGATTTTGAGAAACTGTTTTCGCGATTGAATCTGTTGAAACGGTACGATTTGGAACCAACGGATTGCGATTAAGCTGTATAAAGTACATGAGATCATGTGAAGCATTGTGAGGAAGATAGGATACTTGTACCCGTAGAAGCTGAGGAGGTACTTGTTGAGGAGAAGAACGCCAATGTTGGAGAGGTACCATGAGGCGATGATGAGGGCGGTGAGGATCGCCGGAGAGACGAGTGATGTGGCGGAGAAGATGGAGTTGGCGGAGCCGTGGCGGAGGTCGCCGGTGGGAGTGGTGGGGATGTCGACGGAGGTTTCGAGCCTGGGGTTGCTGCTCCGGCGAGTGGTCCATGAGTGTGCCTCCACCATTGGCGGTGGTGCGGTGAGGTTGACACACAGTGGAGGAGTGTGTGTGTGTGTGAGAGAGAGAGAGTGTGTGTGGTTTTGGATTGGATCAAGGGGATGTGAGAGTGTGAAGATGATGATGACTGTGATAAGACTGATGATGGTTTCAAAACACACCCTGGAGTTTGGAAGTTATAGCAGTTTAGGTCCTAAAATTAAAAATAAACCAAAAACCTCACGTCTTTTTACTTTTATGTTTGATTTTCTTTTACAAATTAGATTTTAATAATTTAAACTATCATTTATTCATCGATAATAATTCATATTGTCACTTGACCAATAATAATTTTAAATTTTATTTTTGTTTTTAAAAGCAAGCCTAATAACATAATTATTCATTTGTTTTCGTTTGATTTCCACTTGATTTTGCTCAAGATGGTGTTTGTAAATGAAAATGGAAGACATATAATGAAATAGAATGAAAATGAGAGAAAATTAAGTGTAAATCAATGAAGACTATACTGCTAAGATTGTAATTGACAACAAAATTAAAAGTTTAGATTATTATCGACAAATAGATCATAGTTTTGATTATTAAAATATAATTTATTTTTCTTTTTCAGTCTAAATAATTTTTGAGGAATCCAAAATTATAGAATTACTACTTATTTCTTATATTACAATAACGTATGTTAGATGTTGGATATCCGAATTAGTGTGTAAGGAAATTCATATGTATGAAATTGAGGCTTTTGTTTTACATAGGTTGAGGCATAATAATATTTTACATAAATGTTTATAAAATATGAATGTTAAGGAAATAGCAAGGCCTGTGTAGTAATGAACCAGTAAGATTTGAAAGTAAAAAAATATACATATAAGAAAAACTTGTTAATCATTCGATTCAACCTTTGCTAGCGCGTGGTCTAACCCATAACAACTAGTAGAAGGGATTCAAAAGGACTCAACCGAGTATATAAATAAGTAGATGTTTCTTGGTCTAATTGATGTCAAATATGAGTTTAAGAACAATGTTTACAACATTTCAAATTAATTTAAAACGATACCACACTAATCATTTTCATATAATGATAAAAAGTCTAACTATAAAATATTGAATTAAAAATAAGAATAGCTCACTGTTACTCTTAATAATGTTAGTAAAAACTAATAACTTACAAGACAACTATATAAAGTTTGACCAAATATGTGCGTAAGACAGCATTAATTAGAAAGGAAAGTCAGTTTTTGAAATGTGTTAATATATTATAGCGTTACTGTAAACTGCCACAAATTTGATGGACGTAACATGAATATGCAATATTGGATCTTATCGGACGGCTGTAACCTAGGGTTAGGATAAGAAACAATATGAGGCGTTAGATTAATTGAAACATTTATTATGAGATCTAAAGAAAGTGTGGGTAAATAGAACTCTAATTGTCGGTCAGAGCCTTACACTGACTCCAGATATATTACTTTGTTCTTTTAGTGTACCATAAATATTAATTAATTATTTAACCAATTATTTTACTGGAATTACCCGCTTTCTTATGTCTACACGTGTGAGTAAACTTGATGTGGAGATTTTGAGAAGAGTTAGTTTTAATTTTCCGGTTAAGGTTCGATAAAAATAATTATTTTTTTAACAAAGATTAGAAATATTAATTTACTATCAAAAGTTTTATTTAGAAATATTAATTTACTATCAAAAGTTTTATAATTTGTTTCAATTTTAATCCAAAAACTTCATTAGAAACATCAATTGTCGGTCATTATATTTGTTTTTAAATTGAAACAAGTAATGAAACTTTTAGACTGAAATTAAAAAAAGTTATGAAACTTTTTTAGGTAAATTGATGTTTCGAATCTTTTGGAGGAAATGATCATTTTGATCGAACTTCAGGTAGGAAAACTGAACTTAACTCTTTTAAAAATAATCGTTGTTAAAAAAATCTAGTCTAGAAAAGCATGTCAATTAAATTTATTAAAGAAATAAAAAGGTAAAGAGATTTATTTCTTTATATATTTTCTGTATATATAAAATAAAAAAGTACAATGACATGATAGATACATATAAAACAAAATAAAGCATATGTAGTCTAGAAGATATAGTCCAAAGGTTTGTGTCATAAAGGCTGGAATATATACGAGAAGTAAAGCATCATCGTTTGGTTCGAATCTATTCTTTATTTAATTTCAACTTGTGAGACCAGAACCTTCACTATATAAGCCCATCACACATACCTCAATCAAACATACTAACACAAGGTTAATTAGTTTAGTTCGTCATACAGTATGTATAGAGATATCAATCGGAAAGAATATCATATTCAAACCGAGTCGATTTATGGTTGTATCACTTTCTGTCTAAGACAAAAGGACTTTTGATACATACTTTCAATTTTGGTTTGAGGTTGCCAACTTTATCAACACTATGCGTTCTTTCGATTCAAGCTAATAAGTAGACTAAATTGTTGTGGAATTGAATGTTAGCATTTAAAACTTCGTCTGATTTTGATGAATCCTCTAGGCTAATATTTAAACATGTATATGATATGAAAAGTATTGTAGACAAAGAGCGATTTGCTGCTTTGATGTCATTAAAAAAAAATAAATATGAAAGTATAAAGATTTTATTCCTAGTTTCGTACATATATTTTCTAATAGAAAGCATATGACACAACAGATACATACAACGAAAAAACAAAACAGGAAGAAGCCAAAGGCTAGAATATGAAGCCTAGAGGGAGAATGAAAGACCTTATACTCATATATGTGGATCAATAAACCACCTCAAGGTGGCCTAGGAATATGTTATTTAGGATCTCCAATAGGTTTGATCCTCACTACGTAAATATCTTGGGGTGTTAGCTTGAGGTGAAGATCATGGAATGTCATGTCAAGGTGCGAGTATAATGCGATTGCGGGACAGAGATAGTATTTCAAACCTTATTTATTGGCTTCGCTTCGAATCATGAGCTGATTGTCTCTTGCAACGTTCTTGAATGAGGATGTCTCGTACCGGTTAGTGAGTCCAGTATTTCTTATATATGTGGATCAATAGAGCTAACACTCTAATGACTCGTAATAAGACCGCACTAGCTCATGTGATCTTTCACTAACTGCTCAATCCAACCCTCGATCTCCTTAGCATTTGCCATTGCAACCCTTTACCTTCACCAATTATTTCAATAACAAATATAAACAACCTACAAAAAGGGGAAAAAACAAAAATAGAAACCCTGAAGATTTAAAGATTTATTCAAAGTTGAAGTATTATTTTTAATAGTTGCCAACGATCTTGCCCTTAATAAGGGTCTAAATGTAACTTTGTGTGTGTGTTGAAATGGACGTAAATTTGAACGATTTTTTTACTTAAATAACCAGTGTAAAATTTTGTTTGTCAAAATTTTAGCGGTTGTCTTACGCTTGATATTGCCAAAATTGAAACTAAAGCACTTGTTTGTTTCTTTTTACTTGTTACGCATTCCGGCGACGCCATATGCGACGTAATAAAGTATAGGGAGAATTACATATTTCCCCCTATAAACTTAATCAATCTCAATATATAATCAAAGAAAGGAGATTTGATCACGTGGTAAGATTTTAGACAATACATTGCCACATAACATCTTCACGGTATACGATTGTCTTGTGTCATTTTATTAGCAATATGATTTATAAGAGGAATCTCATAATCATGTTTAAATAGTATTTAATGTCTAATTAAATAAAATTCTAAAATCAGATTTTAAAATTTAATGAATGAAACGGAAATTCAGAACTTTAAATTTCAAATTCATTTTGCAATTAATCCAATATTTTATCTAAGTATAACTAACTAATTAGTCAAAATTTAAAATTTGATACTAACAAGTTAGAATATTCAAATGAAACATATGTAGTTCACAAATTTTAAATTTTAATAATAACAATCAATGGGTTATTAAATTTAAGTTTTAAATTTATTTTATATTTTAACAATATAATATTTAACTGTATTATCAAATTTTTTTCTATTTACTATTTTTTCACTATCAAAGATATTTAAGAAATATACAAAATAACTTCATGTATGCTCAAAGAGTTTGGGATTATGTATGAAAAACTTCTCTCACTCCTCAATTATTCACACAATCATTATTTTCTGACTCATTTCGTATTGCATTCAATTACAATATTACGCACACTTTGATTTAAAAAATAAGTTTTTAATGATAAACCTTAACACTGATATTTTCTTATAAGACTATAACCTTCACTTTGTTTGTTTTATATTTATGTGTAGTTGTTTATATGTTATTGATAAACCATTAAATTAGCTTACTCAACAGAACATCATCAATATTAGAAAGTAAATTTCTTAAAGGATCTTAACATATTACGCTGTGATTTGTTTATGGAGGCAACCAATGTATAATAATTTGGTAGAAACTTACTCTATTGAGTTTATTGTGATTGAGAAAGATTTATTGTTCAACTACTGGAATTAATATTTATCTTATAAAACATAAATGTTATACTATATATCCTTAATTTTTTTATATTTTTTATTATATGACACTACCATGCAGGGAAACGTTCTAAAAAGATGATTCTTAAGTTTGAGAAGTTGTTGAATGAATCTGGTTAAAATTTTATATAAATAGTTTTTAGATATTTATATAATATTAATATTTTTATATATTTAATTCTTTCATTTAATTTACATGTATAGAGATTTATTTAGTTGATCTTCACATGCGTATATATTACAAACTTATTAATAGTCACTGATAATTTATATTTGTGTTTATTTTAAATATGTGTTATTTAACTCGTGTAATACACGGGTGGTTAGACTATGTATATACGCAACTTAACATTCTAATTACATATATCCCATTTTAAAATTTAGTCAAATTTTAATTATATATAAATAACATATATAATTACTACTTTAGGCTTAGTTTTACTAAAACTATAAAATTACATATTACTAATTTATTAACTGGTTTTTTTAACTAACTTTTGATTTTTAATTATTTGTTTATGTTTTGATATTAATATTTCTTACTTTCTCTATGCTATGTTACCTTTCCAAAGTAATATTTTTTGGTCTGCTTACGAGACACTTTCAATCCCGTCATGCAACACGACTCGAACACCTATTGCTATTGTATATGTGTTACGAGTAATTTTTTGGTCTTAGATCTTGATTTTTCATCCTTTTTATTCTAAAAACCAACAGACCGCAGACCTTCTCGCAGATCTATTCATATAGCTCAAGATCACTAGAAAGTAGCTCGAAACTACTTGTGAATCCAAGGATCTCAATTCAGGAATTATCAGTATTAAAACAAAAACAAGTTAATGATCACGGAATAATCATTAATTGCTGTTTAATTGTGTTAATTGTTAATTGAAGAACACAAACACGATGTCACAGTAAATACGAACACAATAATTGATTTAAAAGTATTTCATTAATTATTGAGTAATGATTACAAAAGAATAATTATAAATACTATGAACATTGATTTCTTCAATCGAATGAATGTTGTTGTTGATGTGACGGCGGCTAGGGTTGCACAATGATGTGATGGTTGACAGTCGTAATATTGCTTAATTGTGTTACCGAGATGTGGAACCTAGGACTCATATTTATAGGCACTTTGAGTCAGTTAAGGAAACACCAGATCTCTTGGGATTCGAAATTAACTTGTTGACTTGTTGACTTGTAACACTTGTATATTGCAAGTCCAAGTGTTCGTCTTCCGCATGAACTTTGTCTTCGGTCGGAACTTTTGCTCTTCCACAGGAAACTTGTCTTCCGTAGGAACTTCTGCTCTTCCGCAGGAGTCCACTATCTTCTAGTGGTGATTCCATCAGTAAATAATCATGTTCATCCGTAGATAATCTTTGGATGCTTGATCTTGTAAGAAGCATATCTACGGAAGAACACAAATGTTCATCCGTAGATGTTTCTTACACTTGGCCGATTTCAAAAATCAACCAGGTATAATGTTTGCGCCTGTCATCATACATAAAAAGCAACACATGTATATGGGTTAACATATATACTCAATGCATATATATATATATATATATATATATATAT
>BJCN01053915.1:0-11566 GCA_018326445.1 Flaveria brownii | reverse complement strand
ATGTGATTGATTTTGTCATGTTATATTTATATTGATTGTGATTCACATATATGAACTAACTATATAGGTTTGATGTTTGTTTTACATAGTTATAAGTCATTAAGAACTTAGAAATGTTTTCAACTTAGTCATGTGGACATTCATGCTAATGGACCATACTTATGGCCCATACGCATGAATGAACCATGCTTATGGACCAGTCGCACGACTGAACCAGGTGACTAGATCAGTCATATGATTGAGACATAAGATTGGTTCAATTGCACGACTAAACCTTCAGTCGTGCGTATGAGTCAATCGCATGCTTCAGTCACACGACTGAACCATGCTAATGGTTCAGTCATACGAATGAACACTGATAACCTATAAATACGACATAATTCATGGAAAAACATAAGACTTCGAATTACTTCATAATACTTCGTACCCTAGCCGTCTAGGGCGTCCCAAGTCATAAATCCAAGTTCATAGATCGTTCCTGATCGATTTCAATCCATTCTTGATGTTTGTTTCATCGTATGATTGATTGGGTTATTCGTTCTCACTGATTGGATCGCCAATCAAATAGAATTCCGCGCTTTTCACGTAGAATCCGTTAGTACTCCGTACGTAGAAGGTCCTAACAACATCAAGTCATCTCATCGCATGAAAATTTTCATATCATGTGAAAACATACTATCGTGCGAGCTCTTCCCGTCACGCGAGAAATATAACTTTCACGTGAGAACTATACTCTTCGCACGAGAACTTGCAGAATCAAATTTCACAAAGTACAACCTAACAGATCACGTGAAAACTACCGGTTTTTCCCGCCCAGTCACAACTTTTCACGTCTAAGGGTTGTCTAGCAATCCTAAAATCAAGAACATCATCATTCCAAGCATAAACAAACGTAAACAAGTGTTTTAGTATGCATAATAGCCCCAAAATGAAAAACTTGCATAAAAAGGGGACTAGAAACTCACCTCATGAATTTTTAGCACAAACACGACCTTCCCGAATCCTTTACTAAGAGAAAACTACATAACCATTTGTTATACTCATAAATAATCATTCCATAGTACATAACACGAGTTACTACATGAGTTACATAACTTAACACTCTGTTTCTTCACTCTCATTCTACACAATCATTTTCTCTCTCTAGCAGCAGCACTTTTCACATAAAATAAGGTCAGCCATGAGTGTTCACAGCTATTTATACCCAAATCCACTTTTCATAGACTTCTCGTGTGAGAAGTTCCTTACGCGCGAGAACTTTGCTGCTCCTTCTCTTTTCGTGTGAAAACTTTGGTCTGTATTCTTTCACTTGAAATTTTTCGGTGTTACATGAACTAAAGAAGAATGTTATAGCCACAGTGGGAAAGAAGTTTGTGATGTACCCACGGTTTATTCTGCTTATAGTGAATGCTCCTTATCCAGAGTTAGCTGAATCTAACTCATCTACCTATGTTGTAATGGTGATGAAGAATGATATATTCACTTATCTTTCGGGGGCCAGAGGGAATGTCTAGAATGGTGTTAATTTTGCTAAGCTAGGAAGGTTTGTTGAAGGATTTCAAGTTGATGCACAGTCACAAAAGACTGCTACTCCTCATGTTCATAGAGATGATACAGCTGGTGCATCAACATCTACTGCTTAAACTGGTGAGGCTGATACAGCTGGTACATCCATGAGTACTGCACATGAAGCAGCTGAGAGTTCTTAGGGTCCTGAACGCTCAGATATGGATGAGGTGAACACCTGGTTCGCTAGCAGTGGGAGTGAGATAGAGAGTTATCAAATCTAGAATGTTCCATATGTTTTACAAGAACACTCAGAGTGAGAGAAACACCTACCAAACACACTGCTGAGGAGCATGATACTAACTGTATTCCTTAGGAGATATCGGTTATTACCCGAGGAAGGAGGAAGAGAATGGCACGAAGGGCCTGTAAAAGTCCATATGGTAGGGTAGTGGATGAGGCGTGTTGAGGAATGTTTGACCCTGATGACCATAGTGACAACTGAGGATGTTCCTGTTCTTAGCTATCTGTCACAGTTAGTAAGGCCACACCATCAGTGATTGTCATAAAATCAACAACTATGACATCAACTTCTATGCCCATTATTGATGATGTTCTAAGGACACCACCAATACGGCAAACACATGAAGATTTATTTGGTGATGCTAATTATATCAACAGTACTTCTGAACCAAGATCACATATAGAGCCTTCTACTTTATCACCCACCAGGGATACTCTGGAACAGAGAGTTAGTGTATTGGAGAAGGAGATGTTAGAGAAAACTCAGATTATTGATGATATATATAGGAGTATGGTTGATAAAGATGATAGCTTTAAGAGTTTCGAGACCCAACAACAGTTCATGCTTAGCTATGTACAAATTATGGAACAGAACTTAAGAGAACTCACCTAACGTTTGTATTCATCATTCACACCAGAACATAACACTAAGGTTGTAGAATCTAGTAGACAACAAGATGTTGGTCCTGATCATGTTATTGAGCCTGTTATTGATACAGAGCGTGTTGTAGATCCAATAGATATTAAAAGGATAGGGACATATAATGTTGATCAATAGCCGATATTAGATGTTTCGATTTAGGCTTCTAAGGATCATCCTGTATCATTCATTGAAGAGGCGTTTATGGAGCATGAACATACGATGCCGATTCGTAACCCAGTTTTTGATGATGATTTAGATCATATAGATTTTGATTTTGATAATGATGATGAAGAAGATGATGAGGATGATGATGATGATAAACATGATGATGGTGGTGGAAATGATGGTGTTGACGGTGATGATAATAATGGTGATGATGATGATGACCAAGGAGGTGATATGGGTTCTCCTACTAGTACTGCTAGATCATCAGGGTCTGCCAATGTCTCCGGGCCAAGTCCTGATGATACAGTAGGGTACACACCCTTGGATCCTGCTACAGAAGACGCTTATGAGAAAGAATTTTACTTGTTCTAGTAGAAGTTGATTGTTGAGGAAGAAGATAAAGGGTTCTAGTAGAAGTTGATTGTTGAGGAAGAAGATAAAGGTTTATCTTCTTTTGATGATCTTCAACGTATTACTCTGGATTATACAGACATATTTGGAAATAGTCTGAAAGACTTATTTTAAAACATTTTGATTGAGGAGGGCGAGACTATTGGGGAGACTATTGCTGAAGATGCGACTGACAAGATAGCAGATCAAACTGCTTAAAGTGTTATATGTCAGGTCGGTAACCTTACTGTTGCAGCTCTGCCATGCCAGCTTACATTCACAAGCTTAGACAATCCAAACATTTTACAAGGTATGGAAACTCAGAACCTATTATTAGTTAGGCGTGTGATGAAGAAAAAAGATGTATGTGATAAAGAAAAGAGCGGGGGCTATTGAGTATTATCATGATGAACACGACTATCATACGCTCAGAGCATTAGATTTATATGCTATGAGTCACGTTTCTTTCCTTAATCCAAGTAATTATGGTAAAGGTAATTGGATTAGGAACCTGATATACAGACACAACAAAACCAACTTCAAGGACTTCAAAACTACGAAATCTAAAATCATTGAAGATGAGAATTGGATTGATCCCAACACGCACAAACTGATGAAGATCAGAGCTTATAGACATCCAAGGTATGTGTGAAAATCCCTATACATGCTCCAGTGCATGTTAATAGCTTATCAAATCTTATATGGTGGAGTTGTGAGAAGGAGATCGGACACGCGTTGATACATTGTGTAGACAAAGATTATGGTATCATCAACCCTGTGGATTTGCTCAAGTTTGGATGAGAAGATTTGATGAGGATGTATGCTTGTCACACTGTAGCTGATGAATCTATACGTATTACAGTGCAAAAACTGTTACTCGCGTGACAACTAGTAGTCGCGCAACAACTATTAGTCGCACGAGAACTTCTTTTTGATTAAAAACAGAAGTTTAGTCTTTGTAATTAGTAGCTTTTTGTTCATTTCCTGATTTCATATGTACTGCAATTCAATCAAATCAGAGTGCAATACACTTTGATGTTTATTTATGATTATGTGTGAGTGTTTCATTTCTATTCTTCTAAATCTGTGATTGTTTACATTCCACATTCACTATCACGAGATCGATCTTTTTATTGTAACGATCCTTACACAAATTGATTAAAATTTGATTAATGAAGTTATCAATTAGTGATTTAGGTTCAATTAAGATCTTAATTGCATCTAATTGATTCAATTAAGATCGGATTAAGCTCAAAACACCATCAAATCAATGAACATCAAACATCATTATCTTCAAAAATGATGATTCAGTAGAAAGTAAGTAGAACTTCTATTATCAAGCAATTCAATGCTCACAAACTCTTCAAAACACTTGCTTAATCTTCAATTCAATCGATCTAGAGCAACAAGGCCGTGATACCATTTGTAAGGATCAACACTAATACACCAAATTGATCTCGTGAGGAGAACATGGAGTATAATTGCTCACGGTAATAATAAGAAGAAGAATCACAAGCACATGAACATGAATGTAAAATAACATCAAAGTATATTGCTCTCTGATTTGAAAGATTATAGTACATATGAAATCAGGAAATGACAAAAAGGTCTAACCCTATGCATTACATAACAAAAACTTCTATTTATACTAAAACTAAAGTTCTCGCACGAATCAACTAGTTTTTGCGCGACTAGATATTATCGCGCGAGAAGTTAGTTTTTATGTGGTAACTTTAGGTTCTCACGTGACTTTGATCTTGATCTTGATCTTGATTTGATTTCCCGAGCCTCTATGTTCAAACCCTACAACCTCTATATCTCTACTATATAGGTGATGTATGTATTAATGCCTTTGTGAAAGGGGGGTCGATTGATTCTGAAGGAAGTGTTCATTGGGGCTTTCAAATATGGTATTCATCTTGTTTCAACCAGGAAGAGGTTAATGAGTTCATTATGGAACGAGTAAGAAAAGTGAATAACAATTTGATTATGCAACTTTAGATGTATAGAGTAAGATATAGCTGAACTTTTGAACTTGATTGCCCTTACATCAAATATTGTATAAAGGTGTTAATTTCACTATGGCATAATGGAGGAGGGAAATGAATGAGTATTGATATGTCATCCTTAGCTGCTTGCCATATTTCATGCAATTTAGTTAATTAGTTGTATAGTTTTGGTTGATGATCTCATAGTATCTTGTTTCTAAATCCATGTTGTTCAGTTTGGTATGGTTTTATTAGTTTGCACTGTAGGCATTACTAGAATTCAAGCACACTGGTAAATTCACCATTACGTTGGCCACCCATAATCATCAATTTACCTTGCAAGATCATTATAGCGTGTACCCACCAATTGTTCTTATTGTTTATGTTATACTGTTCATAGCATTATGTTTCTGTCTATGTGTGTGCCTAGCACGTAATTTCTCCCTAAGATTTAAATAATAATTAAAGCCCAACAATATAGCACTCTAAAGTCTAAGGCAGCTTAAGCCATAATGTCCAAATAAAAGTGTAAGACATACTGCCATAATAATGTCTTTGCAATGAAAAGTTGTTTATGCAAGCAACAATAATCCAAAATATGTAAGGTCATAACATTCACATAAGTACACACACCTAAACCATGTATTGTTCTTATCAAGTAGTCATACTCTTCACAAGTCAATCATGAGGTGTCTTAAGAGTTAAGCATTTCTTTTTGTACCTATCAAAATCAAAATCTTAACAATGTTAGAGTCTTATTAGTCAAGTCCCTAAGGTCTTCAGGTTAAAGCCTAGGGTTCCTTAGGAAACCTAATTCACTAAAAAATTGGCTCTGACACCAACCTGTCGCACCCTGTTGACCGCGCCTGGCCGTAACGAGTGAATACCAACAAACACAGCGGAAATCATGTATGTAATGAAAATGGGCCATTGGTTTAAACGAATAATAATAAAATAAGTATGTTGTATTACAACTTGACATGTGTCTAACTAAATCATAGGCAAAGGCCATACGGTCATCATTTTCTATTCATCAAAGTTGTTATCTTGTATGCCTCAAGGGTTTTGTGCAGTTCTTCTAAACTGAGTCTAAGTAAGACTCCCCATTATAATCAAATAATTACCTGAAATACATACTCAAAATGAGTCAATATAAAATTGGTGAGCTCAAGTTTTCATGTAATAAAACTCATAATAATAAATAGTCATTCATAAATAAAACATAAACTTTGGTGCACGACAGAATGTATCACAATCAAGCCAGGAATAGTAGTAATAGTATTAGTACTTATATTATCGCTAGTCAATAGCAATATCTTAGTAGTAGTTCATACATTGGTAATAAATGTTGATGTTAGTGATAGTTTCAATGATAGTTTTGTTATGTTGAAAACATCTTTGTTCACTAGTAATAACAGTGTTAATACGACTATTATTTATGTTACATAGATATAACTATACGTTTACACGTATACATATAGTGACATCGGAAGCAATCTTTGTAATATAATAGGTATAGCATTAGAGTCTTCACAAGAATAATAGCTTTAGTATTCATTTTAAAAGTAATATATACGATAGTAAGATCAAAATGCTTGTTGTTGACTAAATAGTTTCAATAACCATAATGGTATCAGTCTAAGAATAATTATAATAATGCTAATGGTAAGGTTATCATTAGTAATAGTATTTGATCATTTTATAAATAGTAATCATAGAGATTACAATACAGTAGCTATAAATATTGTTTATGATTATGATAGTATATTATTCTGGAGGGATGGTATTATTATCTGTAAAACGAACGTCATATTCATTAGATGTAGTATTATTAATACTCTAGTAAACTAATATTAATAAAGTTTCTATTCATATTACGATTTACTTTAATAAATGCATTTGTATAATTGTGAATGTTAAAAACGTATTGCCATGTAGTATGACTAGTATTGTATCATACAGTGTTTATGTAATATTAATAATAATGTTACTTATAACATCTTGATTAATAATATTTTTACTAGCAAATATAATATTTCACTACTCAAAGGTTCTTAAAATCAATCTAGATATTCACCAATATTTTGTCATGTAATAACATATGTAAATCACCTTTCCTTTTAACCCAACTTTAAGTAGCATATAAGCTTTTAGTTTACTATATTTTTATACATTTCAATAATAATATTAAGAGCTCAACCGAATTTTTATTATTATATGATTTTAAATATTAGCCGCGTTAAATAATTAAGGTGTGCGTGTATACCTCTTCTTATGGTCAAAACACTTAAACCCACTCGTTTCACTCGTCGATTACTCGATAACCACCTTTGACCAACAATTGACCATGGTTGACTTTTGTTGACCATGCTTTAGCTGTGACCAAACAACCTTATTCTTACATCTATGCACTAAAAATTCTTTATCGTGTAACCAAACACTACCAAACCATTAATCTTGTTACCAAACGTCACAATTGAGGCCTTGTCACCATTAAAAACCGCAATCGCCATCGTCACTACCAACCACACCTGCTGTCACGGAGTTGCTTATTCACTAGAGAATGTCACCGGAGTTCCTCAAAACCTTCAGATCTTGTTATTAGCTTAACGTGCAACCATAAAAACAACCATTGACAGTCGCAACCCTCTTTAATCATCATTTAGAACTCGAAATCTCACCTTAAACTTATTGATCCTGTTGCATAACCCATATGCAATTGTGGATCTGCTTGGTTAGAGGGCCGCCGGAGTTTAGCCGGAATTCTTGTCGGAACCCTAGTCGCCGCCGTCAGAGAAGGGTTGGGCCGGTGAACCTAGCTGCGGCTTCTGCTTCTTTGTAACACCCGAAAACCTTGTCAAAAGTAAAAGAAAGAAAACAAATAAGAAAAAGAAAAGAAACGTATCTTGAGAGGAAATGAGAAGGAGCAAAAGTGGAGGGGCTTTGTGTAAAAAGTACAAGACTTAATATTTTATTATTTCTTTATGTATGGCCACCCATAACCACCTACATGTTCTGCTTTTGTCGACCGAATTAGAAGAAAGAGAAGAAAAACTGAGTTCTTTGATTTTAGAGAGAGAAAGAGGCTGATTCATAACTAAGGTAAGCATTTGTGCATAATTGGCTTGATTTTTGTTTGACTTTTGACTAAGGAACCAAGAATAGGTGTTCTTATGTGTGTATGTATGTTCATGTTGTGTGTTTTAGACATGACTAGGTGGCAGAAACTTTTAAGAAGATAAAGTTGAAGAGTTTGAGCTTTAGAAGCAGTTAAGGTGAGTTTTAGACCTCTTTTTTTAATGTTTTAAAAATTTTTGGGGCTGAAAATGTATTAAAATGGTTTTATAATTATCATGCATGTGTATCCATATGTTTTATACTTATTTGATGATGTTTTATGGTTGTTATGTGATGTTTATGCTTAGAAAGGTTGTAATAAGATTAGAATAAGAGGATATGATGATAGGGATTGAAAATATGTTAGAAATATGTCAAAGCGGTTGGCCATGCACCTATATAAGGCTCATGCACCTAAATTTGCCTTAGAAAGATTTAAGTGTTGCTCATGTGTCCAAATAGGGCCCATGCGCCTAGCTTTTTGCCATGGAATATATTAAGTAAGGTCATGCGCCCAAATAGTACCACCCATGTGCTTGAAAATATGTCTTAGAAAGTTAAGTATAGGATGATGTGCCATAATAGTGTCAATGCGTCTAAATAGTTCATGCGCCCAAGTCTTAGTGGGAAAAAGGATTAAGTGTAAGGCCATGCCCCTGAATAGTGCCGATGCGCCTAAGCAGAGCTCATGCGGGTGCATAGTGCTCATATGCCCAAAACACTTAGAAATTTTCTGAATTGTTAGGGAAAAACAGAATGATTAGGGTTTGACCCTAGTTTCACTTTAGGGTTTTAATTCTTATTATTATGCATAATTATAAGTTGTTCTTATGTTCCATAATTATTATTATTGTCTGACTTTACGAGGTGTGTTTATGATCGTATACGTAAAGTATTATCATTAATAAAAGTGGAAGATTAAGGATAAGGAAAAGTGGAACATAATTGAAAGAATGAAAGTCTTGCAAGCAAATGTATAGGGGGTGGACGACCATGTTTTCGTTAGCTCAACTGTATGCGGTTTAGCTAACCCGAAGGATGCATGCAAGGTCAGTTATTGAGACTGATAGGGACCCTTGTAGCATACCCTAGGTGACCGGGTCAGCTTAGTGCACAATGTTCGTGATCTATTTATAGACCACAGGCCCAGCATCAGCTTCATGCACAATGTTCGAGGTATTGCACATTGGTCCGTAAGAAAGTGAAAGATAATGATGAAAGTATGAAAAGAACGAATGCGTATAGTAATAAATATAATAAAATATTACCGTGTACATATGATGTGTGACCATATACCAAAATAAAGGAAGTATTTTACAACAAAGGATATTTTCATATATCTATACAAGGTATTTTAATACTTTTAAAACTATAACTCACTCAGCAACACTGACTTTTATACAATTTTAGTTGGCAGGTAAATATTGCTGAGGATGGCACAAGGTGAAGCTACTCGGTGGGGCAAGATTGACATTCATTCATGTTTTCATACTGTTGTTTTGTAATGCATTTAGACAATCTTTCATAACTAGTGAACAATGATGCATTGCTTAACAACAGTAATTATAAATGAAATGAATGGGCTTTTGTTAATGTTATTCTGCTGCAATATTTTATAAAATGTATACTATTATGTATATTTAGTGCTTTGAACGACCAACTGTGAGGTGCCTGGGAATGGTGCCTTACAAGTTGGTATCAGAGCTAAAGTTTAAAAGTATTGTCTAAATATTTTCAAAAACCTAAACTTAAACTGAAAATGGGATGAATGGAGGGATGTCAGCCTGAGTAGCTACGTGCCATCAGGTATTTTTTTTCCTAAAGTTAACCAGTATTATGTGCGTGTGCTATTTGACTTGTCTGTTCTTAGTAGATTTAGATACCGATGTAGTGAGGATAGGAAATGCTTAGGGTGTGAAGAGTAAAGTAAGTGGCTAATCATGTAACACACGAAAAAATTTGTCAATATAAATAAAGCAAAGAAATGAGAAATAAAAAGAAACATATTTTGTAAGAAAGAAAATGAGACCAAAGTTGAGGGTGCAAAGTGTAAAAGGACAAAATATTATTATTATTTTGTTTAAAAGGTGGTATGGCCCCCACACCACCTGCTACACTCCATTGCTCAATGTTTTAGATAGAGAAAGCAGCAAAGCTTCAGGTTTAGAGAGAGAAAGAAGCTGAATTCACAAATTGGTAAGTGTTCTTTGTGTTTTTAGGTTTTATGGGGTTTCACCGGTGAAACTGCTTTCTACATGTTTCTATGTGTGCGCATGTTTTCAGAATTATGTTCTTAGAAGTATAGGTGCTAGAAACGTCTACAAAGTTTGAGTGGAAAAGTTTAAGTCGGGAAGCAACGAAGGTGGATTTCTAGACCTCATGTTTTACTTGTTATACAAGTTTTGGGGCTGAAAAGGCGTGTAAACGATTTTTACAAAAATGTATATGTATGACCGTATGAATATATGTTTTTACGTTGGTAGTTAGTGGTTGTACATGCTATGTTAGGGCTTAGAATGGTAGTGTAAGGTTTAGAACATGTTAAGACTTTGTTTGGGACTGAAAAATATGTTAGAAACATATGAAATGGTGTCCATGAGCCCAAACAGGGTCCATGCACCTGAATATTAGGCTTAAATGTCTATGTATGAGATGATTCGCCCAAACAGTAGCCCATGTGCCTAGCATCTGCCTTAGAAAAGTTTTAAGTAAGATGATGCACCTGAATAGTATCTCACGCACCTAGATTTACGTTAGAATTTCTAAGTGTAAGATCATGCGCCTGAACAGTAATTCAAGCGCCTGAGCTTCTGGTTGAAATGACGATGTGTAAGGTGAAGCGCCAAAATAGTGCCCAAGCAACTACAAAGACTCATGAGCCCAAAAAGGCTCATGCGCCTAAGTGTTAAAGTGGTTGTGTAGGCTGATGCACCTACATTGTTAAGAAACGCCGAAACAGGGCTAATGCGCTTAAATAGTGTCCATGCGCCCAACACTTAGAAAAATTTTCTGAATTTTAAGGAAAAACAAAATTTTAGGGTTTGACTCTAGTTTGACTTGTAGGTTGTTTTGGACTTTCTAAGCATGAATAAGTGAGGGTTTATGAATAGTGTAATCATGATGTTATGATGAATGTATGATATGCATATGTGTATTAGTTGTTTGTAGGATTCTGTGTGCCCAAGACACTTAAAATATTGATGTGGTTAATACGTTATGATCCAAGTCGGGTTATACCCAATAACAAGCTTAGCAAACACCAATTTATATTTAATTGATGATATGATCATGCAATTAAATATTTACACCAATTTAGAAAATGGGTTTTCTAAATAAATTGCATATGAGATGGAACAAATTATAAGGATAATTTGTTGATGAGTTTACTGTTATTCTTGTTATTTAAAAGGGGTTTAAATAACAACTAATAACACATGAGTGTACTTTAATTAAA
>BJCN01053908.1:0-10067 GCA_018326445.1 Flaveria brownii | reverse complement strand
AATAAAAATATAGCTAAAGCTCTAAAAGGGGAATGGACTGAAAGTCACCCAATGTCTATTTTAATGCATGTTATTTGTACTTAAAACTGAGTCGGGGGGCTCTCTGTCTTGTAGGATAGAGGTAAGGTTTGTCCCTATCTCATTATCTCCGGACCCTACTCGTTGAGTGGGATTTCACTTTGTTTTTTGTTTTGTGTGTACTTAAAGCATAGTTACTTCTTAAAGATTTTAACAAATCGACAAAAAAAACCCTCACACACATGTGTGTTCTGTGTATAGGTTGTTCTAAGGAGACAAGCTTTAATGCGGTACAGTCATATAATATCTGCAGATGAGCGTTACAATAGCTGGCAAGAGGTTGAATACTTTCTTAATAGAAAATTCTATGCGATGTTAATAATTAATCTTGTTAATTTATATTTGATAACCATCATTTGCAATCTAATATTCTTAGTTTATCAGGTTGAAGCAGAGTGTAAGGAAGATCCTGAGGGTCTAGCCCTCAGGTTAGCTGAAAAGGGAGCTGTTTCTGCTGCTTTAGAAGTTGCTGAAAGTGCGGGGTTATCTATTGAATTACGTAGAGAACTTCAGGGTCGTCAACTTGTAAAACTTCTTACAGCAGACCCTATTACTGGGGGTGGGCCCGCTGAGGCTTCGCGGTTTCTCTCTTCCCTGCGTGATTCAGAAGATGCTCTCCCAGTTGCAATGGGTGCAATGCAACAGTTGCCCAACCTTCGATCTAAACAATTGCTTGTAAGTAGAGGTGGCAAAATGGGTGATCGGGGCGGGTAAGGGGTCATAATTGATTTGGGTCAAAATAGCAGTTTTGAAAGCTGGTCAAATGACTTGGGTTATTTATACTTCTTTTATTTTCATAATCACCATGTATAAGTATAGATATATAAATTTAATATTATTAATTTGCATGGTGCAACTCCGTGCATTGAAATTATTATTTATTAAAAAATGATGATATATATTTAAGGATAACTTCGTGTATTTAGATCAATATTTACTAATTAATAATAATAATAATAACAAACTGTGATGTGAACTTTGTGTACAACAAAAGAGAAGTGGAAAACAAATGCCACTTGCTGTCTTGCACTCTTGCTCATTTTTTTACCTAAATGATTGCCCTATTGACCGATCTTCCAACCCAATATGACCCAAATGGTTTCACACTTGGTATAACTTTCAGCCCATTTCAACCTGTTAGGTAAATTTTTATGGGCCAAAATCATTCAAACACTTCAAGAAACGGGTCATTTGGGTTAATTAAAAGAATCTCGCTAAAATTGCCAGGCTCACTAGTAAGATTTTATTCTTTGTTTTCAGTAATTAATTTCGAACAAATCTACTTAATTAGGCTTATGTATGTCTTATTTTGAAGGTTCACTTTTTCCTGAAAAGAAAAGACAGCAACTTAACTGAACCCGAGCTTTCGCGCCTTAATTTGTGGGCCCTAGGTCTTCGTGTGTTGGCGGTTTTGCCTTTGCCATGGCAGCAAAGATGCTCTGCATTACACGAGCATCCTCACCTGATTGTTGAAGTCTTGCTGATGCGTAAACAACTGCAATCTGCTTCGATGGTACCTTAAACAAGAATTTTCTTTTTATGTAATATTCACAAACTGATTTTACGTAACATTTGGTGTATGTACTTTGTTTTCAGATACTTAAAGAATTCCCATCACTAAGAGACAACAATAAAATTCTCACATATGCTGCTAAAGCAATTGCGGTTACTATAAGCCCACCTCGACGTGAGTCACGAATACAAATTTCAGGCCCCAAAACAAAGCAAAAGTCAGGAACTCCTACGCGTTCTTCTTTTTCTAATAGTCTAAGTAACTTGCAAAAGGAGGCACGGAGGGCTTTTTCTTGGAATCCAAGAAATAGTGCAGAGAAAACCACTACTCCTAAAGAAGTACAGAGGAAAAGAAAAGGGTCAGGACTTACACAAACTGATAGAGCTACTTGGGAAGCAATGGCTGGGATTCAAGAAGATCGTGTTTCATCATACACAATGGATGGTCAAGATCGTCTTCCTTCAGTTTCTACTGCTGATCAGTGGATGCTCACTGGTGATTTAAATAAAGATGAAGCTGTTCGGTCATCTCATCACTATGAAAGTGCACCGGATATCATTCTCTTCAAGGTACACAACTTTATACATAAAGTAACGTGTTAGCATGTAACATTTTCATTAAGGGAAAGTTTATACATTATACAGGAACTGCTTTCTCTATGTTCAGACGAGAGTTCATCGGCAAAAGGTGCTTTGGATTTATGTGTTAATCAAATGAGAAATGTGTTGAGCTCTCAACACTTGCCGGAAAATGCATCAATGGAAACTATTGGTCGAGCTTATCATGCTACAGAGACATTTGTTCAGGTATCCATGATTATTTTAGTAATAAAAATACTGTATAGCTATGCATGGACTAATATCAAGCTTGTTTTGTATATGTAGGGGCTTCTTTATGCTAAAGCTCAACTTAGAAAGCTTGAGGTTTCTGGTTATTCTGAAAGAAATAAAGACATTGAGGATACGTCCTCTGATGCAGGCAGCTCTAGCGTGGGTAGCCAGTCAACTGATGAGCTGTCCGAAGTCCTATCACAAGCTGACATGTGGCTCAGGCGAGCTGAGCTGTTGCAAAGTCTTTTGGGATATGGAATTGCTGCTTCTCTTGATGATATTGCTGACAAGGAATCATCTGCACGATTGCGTGATCGGTTAATTCTTGAAGAACGATATAGCATGGCTGTATATACTTGTAAAAAGTGTAAGGTATGATGGTATCTACCTGTTTTTCAGATTTAATTTTAGTTTTTTAGTCTAATGGTAATCTCTTCTTTTAAGATTGATGCATTTGCTGTATGGAATGCTTGGGGACTTGCTTTAATTCGAATGGAACACTATGCTCAAGCTCGTGTCAAATTCAAGTATGTTCACCTCATGTTCATTCACAAATCTTCAGTTTTCTGTATTTGATTATTTGATAAGAATTTGCTTCACTGTTCATAGGCAAGCACTTCAATTGTATAAAGACGATCCTGCACCAGTTATTCAAGATATTATTAATACAATTGAAGGAGGTCCACCAGCTGATGTGTCATCTGTTCGTTCCATGTAAGAAAGGCTACCTACTTAATATTAATAAGAAACAAACATTTCCAGTATAATCCCACATGATAGTACGGTCTAGGATTATTAAGATTATATTACTAACTTCACTTTATGTTGCAGGTACGAGCACTTGGCTAAAAGTGCACCTGCGATTTTGGATGATTCTCTATCTGCTGACTCATATCTTAATGTTTTATATATGCCATCTACATTTCCACGGTCTGAGAGATCCAGAAGATTACAAGAAGCTTCAGATGGGAGTTCCCTTAATAATTCGGAATTTGAAGATGTTCCACGCAGCAACCTGGATGCCATACGATACCTTGAATGTGTTAACTATCTACAAGAATTTACACGCAAAGATTTACTTGATTTTATGTTCAAGCATGGTCATTACAAGGATGCCTGCATGCTATTTTTTCCTGAAAACGGTGTTCCTTCACCACCTCAGCAACCGTCACTTGCTGCCATGTCGTCATCGACACCACAGAAACCAGATCCACTTTCCACTGATTATGGAACTGTTGATGATTTGTGTGACCTGTGCATTGGTTATGGAGCCATGTCTGTTTTAGAGGAAGTAATGGCTTCTAGAATGTTATCCATGGAAACAGCTGATTCGGAGGTGAAGCAGTATACATCAGCTGCACTTAACCGCATTTGTGTATTCTGTGAAACTTATAAGCATTTCAACTACCTTTACAGATTCCAGGTAATTCCTATGTTCTGTTGAATTAGATTAATCAACAATAATGCCCTACAATAACATATTTGATTGTAACTTAATGATTCAGGTGATAGGGAAGGACCATGTGGCTGCTGGACTTTGTTGTATCCAGTTATTTGTGAATTCATCTGTTCTAGATGAAGCTATAAAACACTTGGAAAATGCAAAGGTAAGTGGCTTGTGCTTTAATGAACACATTTTTGAACCACTTATTTTTTCTTTCTGCTTAGTTATTTTACTTTTGTGAGTGAAGATGCATTTTGATGAAGCATTGACAGCAAGAAATAAAAGTGGTGGCTCAACTAAGGTTGTCACCAAGGGTATTCGTGGAAAAAGTGCATCACAAAAACTTACAGAAGAAGGATTAGTGAAGTTTTCTGCCCGAGTTGCCATGCAGGTAGCTTGTTATACAATTTTATGTCTTCCCATTTATGCATTTTGCTACATGCTAACATGTTCTTGATTGTAGGTGGATGTGATAAAATCCTTTAATGATACAGATGGACCCCAATGGAAATACTCTCTTTTTGGAAACCCAAATGACCCAGAAACTTTTAGGTAGTCGCTTTGTTTTTTTTCTATATTATTTAGAGGTGGTAATATTGATCATTATTCTTATGAATTGGTCGATTTGGGAGCTAACTCAAATGAGTCAAATAAAAAAGTTAACTAAAAAGGTGAGCTTCTACAAACAGGTTGAAAGTGGTTCAACGTCTATTTCTTAATGTATACAATCTTCTAAAATGTTTTTTTCCTTCAAATATCTATGTTATTATTGTAGTCGATTAATTATGTATCACTTTTTTCTTACAAAACAAACAAATAAGTGTTTGCGAGATCAACTGAACCCTGATCAGTTTGTTTTGAGCCGTACAAAATGACCCATTTCAACCAAAACCTGTTTCGACCCATTACTCAAACCCCCGATCCACTGACATAAGGGTTCTTGTATCTTTGCTACAGGAGGAGGTGTGTGATAGCAGAAACTCTTGTCGAGAAGAACTTTGACCTTGCTTTCCAAGTGATCTATGAGTTCAATCTTTCCGGTAACAACTGCATCAACAGTCATAACAATCAATTCAGTCTTACTAGTATCTTAAAGAATTTAGTTATAATATTCTCATTTTCTGAACTAATGTGAAATTCCAGCTGTTGATATATATGCTGGTGTGGCATCATCACTTGCTGATAGAAAGAAAGGTGGTCAATTGACTGAATTTTTTAGAAATATCAAGGGCACAATTGAAGATGAAGACTGGGACCAGGTAATTAATCATAAGTTCACTTCTAAAACAGTATATTACTAATTTCACATGTTGAATAAACATGATTACGAAAACATATAACTTGGTGCCTCGATATAGGTTTTGGGAGCAGCTATTAATGTATATGCCAACAAACATAAGGAACGTCCAGATCGTCTTATTGACATGCTAACAAGCAGCCACAGGTTAGGTTTTTCATACTCTAAATACCATTTACTTGATGATAAATCGGATATATGTGTCCAACTATAAACTGTAATCATATTTTAATACATTGTTGGCATTTCAGGAAAGTTTTGGCTTGTGTGGTGTGTGGCCGCCTCAAAAGTGCCTTCCAGATTGCTTCTAGAAGTGGAAGTGTGGCTGATGTCCAGTATGTTGCACATCAGGTATGCACTTTGCGTTTTTTTTAATGTTTGGTTGAAATTATACCGGGGATCCGATTCTAAGATAAATGAAATGAAAATCATGACGCTCTCACCATTTTATACGGATTCAATTTTCATAACTTTATATAAATTTTGCATGTTAATCTAACCTAAGACCAATGGATGTTGTAGGCGTTGCATGCAAATGCACTTCCTGTGCTTGATATGTGCAAACAATGGCTGGCTCAGTATATGTAAAGTGTAACCCGCCAACCCCAATAGCCCGTTTTGTGAGGTTTGTAAATTCCAATGCACATTTTATAGCATTTTTGGCATTCAAGGGGGGAAAAGGTGTGTTTGTGCAGCAGAAGCTAGAAGAGGTGTATATATCATTCGGAGTGTTTGTCTGTCAACTATCAACACCATGATTGTAAGTTTTGCCTTCATATTGACCTCTAGGAGAAAGGTAGATGATATTTTGACTTTTATTAGTCAAATTTGCTAGATTTTGAAAGAAGAAAAAACTTGTTTTGCTTTGGTTACATTCATTTACAGAAAGTATCTGCAGCTGCTTTATAATTATATTGTTGAGTAGACTTTATAACGGTCAAACATCTGTCTTGAAACTAGAAATTATATGAGACTTTGTACATTTTATTATGTGATTAAATTAAAGTCTTTTAGGAAAAATGAATATAATCATTAATCCACAGATTAATCTTACACGTAGTACGTACATATTAAGAATTAACAATAATTGAGAGAGAAATTTTAATAAAAGGAATTTGATCAACACCTATAAACTCAAGGTCAACGTTGATAAGGGTTGACAATTAGACATTATTGTTATGCTAGGTGTTAGAAAATTCAAGTTGTTTGTAAAATATGTCACTGGAATAAATAGTTTTATGATAATTATTTATGTTTTTGCATTGAAAAATGTTCAGTTGCATTATGGGAAGGTGCATTTTATAATTGTTTTCTATCATGGATTATTAGTTTCTACTATTTTCAGCATAGTGAAACCGATTTTGATAATATGATTGTTTAGGGTTAAATAGTACTTTTTCGGATATTAAATTGTATTTGAAAAAAAAAAAACATTTTGGTCGTCTGGTTTTTATAGCATCATACATAAATTCTTTAATAATCCAACTTATTAAACACTTGGAGCTTGCAAAATGGAAATGCTTGAAACACAATATGTTTTACACGACTATTGAATCCGAACTTGACACATTTAACTATGTGTTATTTAGTTAAGCACTATATGGACATGCTCAATAAGCTAGTTATATGACACAAACATGTTATACATAAATAATCAATACGATTAGTTTAGCGTCAGTAAATATAAAAAGTCTAATAATGAGTCACATGACATGTTTCATGAATATTAATATTACTAACTTAACATGGCTAATAGATAATAAGATTATAAGAAATCTAGAAGTTAGAAGTTTAATGGGGATTGGTATAAAATTATAAAACTATGTTATGATTAATGGATCTTAAATAAGTCACGTACATGTGTTAACCATTGACATAATTAGTTAACCTTGTTATGACTGGCTGAACAATGTTTTGACACCTTTTGTTTTGTTGTCAACATGTCAACTCATTAACGACCCATGCATCTATGACCCATGCCTATTTATTCATGTGTCTTAACTCATTTACCTCAATGTAATGTTGTTTAGCTTAACGTAATGTCGTGTTAGAGGTCGTACTCAAAAATTGCCGTCTCTAGAAATACTTCAAAAAATATCTAATTATCTTGACTTCAAGCATGGAGTTAGGTTATTTAAATTTGATTATTCTATATCACATGATATATTTGAAAGTTGAAACAATATACTATACATAGTCTATAATGCCAAAGATCCCCTAAAGGCCTAAACCAATTACTTGGACGGTAAAATTTATAAGTCATGTCTAATCATAATTTTGAAAACTTTTAAATCATGCTTTTTAAAAATTTATGTAATCTTCCCTCTATATATTCTTGTTAAGTAACTTTGTTTTCTTTGGCGAGTTATTAGTTTCTCCCATTTACATTTTTTTTTATGTAGAGACCATGAACCGTCACGTACTTGAGTTTGTTTTAACTTAATAAACATATATTCATTCAAATGACAATTAAACAAAGGTTCATGACCTATTAAAATCATTCGCAATGGTTAATGTCCTTTAAGGGTATTTTACGTCATGTTAGCGCCAACTTAACATCACTTTTTTAACAAAAAATATGTGTAATGGTTAATGTCCCTTAATGCCCTTCAATCATTACCTAATTTTGAGATTTATGAGAAGCTATGTCATTATGGTGGAAACACCCGCAATCTATAACGCCCCTATAACACCCACAAAAATGATGCAAGAACGTTTTAAGATGCTATAATGCCCCTTTAATGTCCCATTACGTTTGGTCTAACGTAATAAACATATATTCGTTCAAATTACAAACAAAGGTTCATGACCACCTAATACTGGTAGTTATGATCGTCCTTCACGAATATAATAAGAGTTTAAATCCTTACAAGCGTAGAATTAAGTAATGTATAAAAGTAAAACATTTACTAGAAAAGAGATTGATTGGGTTTGGATCTTAAATTATACCGATCAAATTAAACCAACCAAAATTGATTCTTAAAAAATAAACCAAAACCCGACTTGGTCTAATAGCAGTTCAATCTATAGCCTGAACAAAGCTTTGCCAACACTACGTTAAAATGTGGAATTTTTAGAAGGGTTACATCGTGGTAAGCATCTGAGTCTCCTTAATAAAACTATGTTTTACCTATCTTGGTCTTTCTGTAACGGATACTACGGATTAAAAAGTTAAATGGGAATCGAAAAAAATGTTTTAAAATAACAGTTAATTAATCAAGTGTTTGCAATCCCTATATGGAAAGATCGGTCAAACCAGAAATACATTAATATTTCTGGAAAGTCATCAAAATCATTAATTATCCCCATGAAGTAAGCAACAGTTTAAATCTTGTATTTCCAAAAACAGAAAGTCAAATCTTCACTTGTAAACTATATTATCCTCTCTAACATGGTGCTTCTTCTAAATACTTATAGAAATATAAAATCCATTTTCTAATATAGTTAAACCACTACATATACACATCACAACAATCTTGAACAACACTACTAGTTCCAACTACTAGCCAAACATGGGAGAGATGTTATCGGAAATCCGATCACCGATGCCATTGTTGTATAGGCGGCATTCGAGTGGCGAGGTGTTGAAAAACTTGGCTTCGGTCTCGAGTAGCCTTTTGCCAGCATTTGGAACAGTGGTTGGTGACGATTCTCCTCGTCTAAATAAATATGTCATTGCACCTTATGACCGTAGATATCGGTAAGTTTTTCAAAAGTGTTAATGTTAAAGATCAGTTTTGATACATGAGGTATTTAGGTGTCATTTTATATTTTGAGACAAATGTATAAGGTTTTATCCTTTGTACCAAATGGCTTGTTTAGATAGTTCTTTTAAAAGCTAACCATCACAGGTTAAGAAGAACAATAAAATAAAATATTAATTGAAATATTGTAAGAAAAAACAAAAAAGAAAAAAAAAATACGTGGAAAGTTTGCTCACCGTGTGGCGACTCACCGGAGCGGGGTCTTTATACGTGACACCACTCAAGGGCGGCTGGGGTCGGTGGGCGACCGCTAAGGGCCTGACGTTCTCAGGGGCCCGAAATTTTTTTAATTTATATATATTATATATAAATATGTAAACTTTTTTTTAATATATATAAACTATTAATAAGTCTATTAACAAATCTAATAACACTGTGAATATTTTACTCTATTAAACTTTATCAAAAGCCCATTAACATTATAATCATTTTAGCCCATTAAACTTTACTTAAAAGTCCATTAATATTCTAATTAATTTAGTCCAATAACATTTATCTAATCTAAACTTAATTTCATATAATAATACCAAAAACGTTAGAAGAGCCTCCCATTCGCTTAATTAAGTAAATTAAATCATTTTTCTATAATACTTTTGTTTTATTTATTGTTATAACAATAATCACCGTATTATAATTTTTTTTATATAAAAGTTATTCGGTTTAGACTTTTTATATGTCATATTATAGGGGCCGAATTTTTGTTCTCGCCCTGGGCCAGAGACTCCTGAGAATTCTCAGGACCGGCCTTGACACCATTCATCGCGATACGAATTTCTCGCATTACCGATGGTCCGGATCATCACCGTGGGTGAGTATACCTCCCAGAGAAGAAACGATGAACTCATGGACCAAATCATCATGCATTGTTGCACTGATGATTGATCGATTGTCAAAGTAATTTTGAGGTGGGCCAAATTACTTTTGATGGCCCAAATTGCTTTTAGATGGACCAAAGCAGTGACCTATGGCCCAATTTTAATGAGGCCAGTGATTAGTTTTTAAGAGTGTTAAAATTTGAGACTTGTAACTTGTAATTGATAAAAACCAAATGTTTGTAATTTGGTTTAAACAGATGAAATCAACTAGATTAAGTACAAACCGTAAAAGCAAACCATTTTTTGTAACTACTTCGGTTTTGTTC
>BJCN01053617.1:0-10610 GCA_018326445.1 Flaveria brownii | reverse complement strand
TGTTTTGTCACTATAAATATATTTGAAAATTAAATTCCCTTTATAGATTTCAATTCTTTTAAATTTTACAATCATTTGGAAAATATTGAATTCTAAATATAATTCCTTCAAATTCCAATTCAAATTCCAATTTCAACAAATTTCGCGAACCAGACACCCCTTAGTGTTAGAACCAGTGTTAGAACCAGTATTTTGAAATATCTATAAACTTTTCATTAGTTCGTGTAAGTGGCAGCCCTCCAGTGGGGTCAAAAGGGAACGCCTCTATTAGGGCTCGAGGTGATCATCAGTAGCATATCAATAATAGTTGATCCTCGGTTGTAACTGATAGTATAGGTAGCAATCAAAAGCATTGGTAGCAACTATCAACTTGGAACCTCGTTAGCAAATAAGTAGTTTGGTAGTAACTTAATGATGGTGTAGCAATTGAGCAATAAGTAGTAACTGTTGCTACCAATGTTTTAAATGTCGGTGGGAATGACTAACGATGATGCTATTACTAAGGTAATTGTCAACAATTGATGGTTATGTCAGTTATAAATGTCAACTATGATGTTTTTATGAAAAATGAGTGATTCATTACAACTAGGAATGTTCACAAACGTGTTGCATAATGAATTCCACCATAGATTAGAATATTAAAACATAAAAGCGGACATCTGTTACATGAAAATAAATTCTAACAACATATTTCATCTTGTTACTAATGAAACATGTTACTAAAAAATGATGACACATCAAGCTTTTAGATTACAAAGCTAGCTTCAATCAATTTAGACCAATATCACTCAGCAATCGCCGGTAATTAGGTGACTAATTCCATGACTTCAAACTGAAATATGAGCACAATGAGATCAAATGTTAAACCGTAAATTCCAACAACTAATTAATCATATCTATCAAAATCATACACATGAGCTCAAGAGTTTGCTTTTTTTGTTCGAAACCTCGAACATCCAAATTCACCAACTAATTGATTTATGTATGAGAAAATTTAAGTTTTTAATGGCTTATGATAGAACGAACGAAACGGTAATGAATGATGAACAATCTTGCTTCTGCAAATTTAAAATGTTAAGGGTGAGGTTATTCTACAAAGTGTATTTTTGCTACAAAGTGTGAGAAGACACAAGAGTCTAAAAAAGTCATAAAAAAATATATCTCACAATTTAAATCGAATTTCAAAATAGTACTTCAGAGTGTCTGTTCCTCTGATCGTCCTCTTTGAGAAAAAAATAAAAAAATAAAAACATTTCATCGTGTCTTTTTATGACATAATGACGTCATTGTGTCTTTCACAAATGACACAATAAAAAAACGTTAGATTTTTTATTTTTCGTTTATTTTTTTCTTAGTGAGGACGGCTAGGGGAACAAAAGCTCAAAATTACTTTTTTGAAATTTGATTTTGATTGTGAGATATAATTTTTTTGTGACTTTTTTTAATTCATGGTATCTTCTCACACTTTATAACAAAAATGCACTTTGTATTTAAACTTCTTTCAAATATTAAATTATCATATTCAGATAGAATGCAACATTATCAACTTATATTCAAGATTTTAATAATGTCTCCATGAAATCATCACATTCTCTAGTTCATATCCTTCCTAAATTAGTTCTTAGACTATTACTAAAATTTATATAGCAGCTCAAAAAGAACTCTTCTAAGTGTCATAACGAATAAAGCTAGAAAAACGACATGTATGTAAAAAAAGTAGATGCTTTCCGAATGAATTAAAATTGTTGCATCATATTATTTATTCAATTAATTATGAAAGACTTACCAACGTGATTACATCTGATACGAATCTGTAAATGTTAACAATCTAACTGAGGGCGGGAACTGGCAATAGCTATGTAATTTGACTCGTTTATCAATTTGATTCCTGAAAATAAAACAAATATTCGCAAACATCAATATGTAATACAATGAAATCAGAAGAACTAATCCTTTTTTTTGGTAAATCTCTCTATTAATTGTCAAACAGCTTATTATCTATTTATTGGTAATTTAACAAAGCATAAAATTTCCTACAGATGGTTGTGTTATCAATTATTACTTAATATAACAAAAGACACAGGCAAACAGAATATCATGCAAAGAAAACACATGAGGTAAAGGTTAATATAACAGAATATGTTGTATATCATAACCAAGAAATGTAAGCACGAAACTTCCAATCTTATAGCTTTATTCAACTGCATTTTTTAATTATGCATCTAATCTTGAATTCAAAAAATCAACATCATTAATAAAACATACTATGTCTATCATCAATATCCTTGCTCATTAGACATTATTCCAAATGAAATTCTAAGCAAATCAATGGAGCGTACTTAATTGACTGAAATCCAAATTAATCACATAATCCTTGCTCATCACTATTAGACATTCCAAATCAAATACCAAAGCCTCATAATCATATTGAATTTCAAACTTCCAAACTAAGGATAATTCAAAGATAATTAGTGAAAGCAAACCTGTGTGGCTGAAATCAGTTATCCTGCTGTTGATATTAAGCATGCATGCTTTGCAATCAAAGTAAATAATCTAGCGTTAAGTTGAATACCCCACCCAAGACACTCTAACGTTCGGCATAAGTCGTATAATCATATTCAAATGCTTGAACGCTCTATTTTGCAGCAAGTTCATACTAGAAACGATTATACGAGGCTCAGAAAATTATGGAACTAAAGAGGATAAACCCACCATGGCTGCAAATGTATCGGTTGTAAAAATTCCAAACACCTCCAAAATCTTCAATCATAGCGTACACGTGAGGACAACAAAGCCATTTCACCAGGGACCAAATCAAGAACTTTATCAAACTTAAAAAGTTACCGTTCATTTGCAATGACAAATAATTATATAGTAATGTTTCAAACCCTATAAAGAAATCATTTGGTATGATTTTGAGTTACAAACTTCATATGAGTTTTCACAGGAAAAAACAAGCTCGTTCTTGAATTGAAAATAGGGGTGTGCATCGTAACATTTGACTTACTTTCAAGCTATAAATCTAAACCCGAACCCGTTTGGGTCAATCTTGTAAATCAAATTCATTATTTAGTTATTTTATTTATTTTTATGTTTCAAATACAATAAACATGTCACTTAATTAATTTAATTTAATTTTAAAATTTATAAAATAAGTTTTATATATTTAAAAGGTTATTAATATTTATAAGATTTTAAATATTCAATTAAAATAAATAATCAAATTGCAAAGTTATGAGATTTATACAGTTTATAACGATGTTATAAAAAATAAGTTGATTAAATTGAAATTAGGGTTTTAATAAATTTAGAGTTTAAATTGTAATTATTCTTTTATTTATTTATATATATTTAATTTTATATATATTTTTTCAATTCCAACAATAACCCTCTTTTAAAAGATTAGTAATTCACCATTAACACCATTCATAATCTCTTCTAACCTCAACTATAAAAGCAAACTTTAGGTCTCACCATTCATTTGCTCATTCTTTAAAAATCACACTCATAAATTTTTCTTTCATCCTTTGGCTTTGATTATTTTTTTTACAAGTAATTTCAAGAATTGTATAATGTTAAGGTAATCTTATATTGCTTTTATAGTATTTATTTTTTATCTTGTTTCAATCCCTTTTATTTTATTTTAAAGAACCATCCTAACATCCAAGCATACTCTATATTGTAGTATGATGGATGTAATGAATATAAATGATGAAAGTCCATCAATGATTTATTTCACATATTGTTCTAATGACTTTGTGCTCTTACTTTTATTTTTTTATTCTACTAAATCTATTTTTATTTTAATCATGATCATTTGAACATTAACCTTCTAAAATTCATTAATCTTCTAACAATCACTAGCATGCCTAAATCAAGCTAACAACGCGCTAATGTAAACAATAAAATCTCGTTTGCACATGGACGACTATGCTGCCGGATTCGGTTATTTCACAAGATTATTTTTCTAAATGATGACTATGCTGAAGTCTTGAAACGTTCTTTATAACTCAAATGGAGTCTAATATACTGTATATCGATATATTAATAATTGGTCTTGTCACATCCTGGCGGAAGCGTGAAAGCTTGGGTGTGACTTCTCGGTTTAAACCGCATTGATTATAATAACATACAATCACAATAATATAACTGAACATAAATTTTCATTAATATTTATAGGATTACAATTACAAAATTTAGTCTATAATCTAGACATATACATTTAGTAATCCTATTTCAAAACACATGTTTTCATAATTTTATTATTTCTTCAGCTAGTAGTGGACGTGAACATTCACAAAAAGGCTGAAGTCAAATAGATCAATAATCACCCTTATGCACACCTTCCCTATGTAACCAAGGCTAATCACTAAACATGTCATAGGTATGCACGAAATTATAATACATTATGATTACCTGAAAAAGAATACTCAAAACAGTCAACATAAAGTTTGTGAGAACATAAATTTATTCAACAACACAACTTCTTTTAATTGATGCATCATTAACAAACTCACAACCAAACCTACTTAAATGTCAAATAATTCATAACTGCAATCACAGAATCAAATAATATAGCATCACTGCCCTCATTCGGTAGATGCAGGTTGACATATTCCTAAGTAACACTACCTATATTATTTGACAGTTCCTCATCCAAATTAATGATTGTGTCAATATGATAGTAATATCTTAAAACTTTCAAATTTGCATCAATCTCAATAACAAAACAATATGCTTTTCCCCCCTGAAAGTTTATAAATCAAAAGGGGGTTATGTTACTCACCTTTTATCCAGCAACAAATCAATATTTTCTATAAAACAATTATTTGTTAGAAATAAATCTTATTTCTTTAAAATTTTCAGTATTTATATCATTAATTAAGTAAAAGTTCTTAGACTGCATCTACTGGTTGTCCAAAAATTACCAAATTTTACAAGCTGTAATATTCCAAAATCTAAATTATCTCATAAAAATTTCAATCAATATCTCATTATAGGTAATTTTCTATATTTTTTAAAAATTTCACATTAAATGGAAGAAATAGCTATATAACACTAAAAAATTATAAATTTATACAAACTGTCCTATTATGTATATCATAATTTATGTAAAATTTTCATTATTTTACCTGCTGTTTTACTATTTCTTTCAATTTTCTTCTCATTATTTCTTCTAAAATATGAAACTTTGTCATACTTGTGAATTAATTCATGAAATTAATTATTTAATTCAAACATAATATTAGGGTCATCATATAAACTTTCCATATTTTTACTAATTCCCGATCTCCTATTTGGTATTTTTCTTCTATTTCCTTAATTTAATCATATAAATTAATATATCCCGTATAATTATTTCATATTTTCCAGTTTATTATTTCCAATATTTTCTAACAAAATTCTGAATTTTGTTCCAACAATTACATTCATTTAAATATTTATTCTAACTTGTTTAGTAAATCATGAAATAACACATATTTCAACCCTTTAAATCCTTTGCTTTTATTTTAATCTTTTGTTTTATAAAAATTTTCAAACTTTCTATTTTTTGATCCTTTCTTACTGATCCTTGATTACAAATCAAGTGTTCATGAGGTTTGTAATTAACTTTGATGATTTATAACATAAAAGGTTGATTATATATGTATGTTAAATACATGTATAACTTTTTAAGCTTGTTAACCATAGATTTTTGATAATCAAACCTTGTTTGGATGTAGAAGAAAGACTTAGGGAGTTGCTTCTTGGGTTCTTGATGATCCACTTGATGAGGTTGTTCTTGAACTTGGAGGGTTGATCACTAGATATTGGTGTGAATATATAAAGGTCTGGTGCTCAAGATGATGGTGCTAGGTTGTTGTTGGAACCAAAAGATGAGCAAGAGATTTGATGTTGGTTGTGTGATGTGGGAACCGAGAGAAAAAGGGAGAGAGCCAAGAGAGGTGCTGGTGGTGGTTGTGGTGATTTGCGGTTGATGAGAATGGCGGTTGTGGAGGTTCCATCAGCCGAGGGTTTTAAGGTGCTAGGAAAATCATCATGACTTTATCATTACTCCTTAGAGTAGTGAGGTGTTATCCTAGAGATTAGGTGTCAAGTTCAAACGGGTGATAAGTCTCCATGAGTGGTTGGGTGTCAACTTATGGTGCTAATGACATTCTTAGTCATTAAGTTAAGGTTAGTTGTTTAATTAGTTACTAATCTAGGTTGATTAACACTCTAATAAGCCGATTACTTGAGTTAAGTTTGTGTTTTAGTTTAGTGTTCGAGTTTTATGATTAGTTTGAATTTTGTTTTGGTATCAACTTTCTAAAAAAGCACGACATAATTTAACTTTCTCATTTGAAGGCATTGAAAAACATGTGTTTTGGATGATAACATGCTTACCATCATCAGAAAGTACCGGTTGAAGCCTTTCTTTAATACCGAGGTCTAAAATATCAAATCGAGCTTTTGGGTGATCTTTTGACTTTCCACTAATATCCAACAAAGTCCCTATCACATTATCACATATATTTTTCTCAATGTGCATCACATCAAGATTATGTCGATAATTATTGAATTTCCAGTACGGCAAGTCAAAAAATATTGACATTTTCTTCCATGGGCAAGTGCTATCATTTTTCTTCTTTTGTGTCTTACCAAATAGGTTTTTAAAGCTTGACAACTCACTCAAAGCTTCAACACCTGATAGAGGTTATGGAGAAAGTCTTTTCTTCTTCTTTCCATTAAAAGCACTCTTATTACGCCGCCATGGGTGTTCAATATCTAAAAATCTACGGTGATCCATATAACATGTTTTCTTACTATGCTTCAAGTAAAGTGAGCTAGTCTCATGATTACAACACGAACACGCAAAATTTTCCTTTGTTTTCCACCCAGATAACATTAAGTACCCTGGAAAGTCACTAATTGTCCACATTAATACTGCATACATTTTAAATGCTTCATCTTTAGATTTATCGTATGTATTCAACCCATTAATCCATAATTCTTTAAGCTCCTCAACTAAAGGTTATAAATAAACATCTATGTTATTACCCGGAGATTCAGGTATAGGAATTAACAAAGACAACATAAAGTATACTAGTTTCAGTGACATCCATGGAGGCAAATTATAGTTGACCAACACCACAGGCCAAGTGCTATGAGCAATACTCATTGTTCCAAATGGATTAAATCCATCACTTGACAAGCCTAACCTCATATTTTTTTATTCTTTTGCAAAATAAGGATAAAAGAATCAAATTCCTTCTAACTTTGTCCATCCGCAGGATGTCGTAAGTTTCCATCTTTTGGACGTCCTTCATCATGTCGTGTCATATGTTTAGCTGGTTCTGAACACATGAAAAGTCTTTGTAACCTTGGTTTTAAAGGAAAATGCCACACCACTTTAGCTGGAATTTTTAAAGGTTTTTTCAAGTGTTCACTATCATGCCTCAACTGTTGGTTCTCATTTAGTTGTTTCCACTTTAAGGTGTGGCAAATGTGACAAAGTTCAGTATGTTCATTATCTTTCCAATAAAGCATGCAATCATTTGCACATGCAGGAATCTTCTTATAATCAAGCCCTAAATCCTATACAACTTTTCTAGCTTGTGTAAAGCTAGCTGGAAGTTTTGCTTCTGGAATCATCTCTTGTAAAAGTTGTAGAATATCATCAAATGCCACGTTACTAAGCCTGTGAAGAGTCTTGTAGAGAAGAAGTCTGATGATGAAAGATAACTTTAAAAAACTTTTGCACCCTGGGAACAACTCTTGCTTTCCATCTTCTATCAACTTATAGAACTTTTGGTGTCTTCATTTAGACATCCTTGTGATGTACTTGTTTCCTCTAAGGTATCTCTAAACCTATCATGCAATAACTCCTCAAAATTTTCATGCATACCATCTCTATTATCATTAATGTCAATATTAAATCTTCTTTCCGAGGGGCTTTCTCCATGAAAAACCCATACATAATAGTCTTCTACAAATCTGTGTCCTTTTAAATGATCAAATACTTCATCTCTTCGATACCAGTAATGATTTTTGCACCTTTTACAAGGACAACATATTTGTGATCCTTTTGCTACCTTGTGAAATGAAGCATTAAGGAATTCTATAACTCCAGCTTTAAATTCTGGTAACCGTCTAGGTAAATACATCCAATCTCTAACATTTCTCATGTCTCTCATACCTGAAGTTAACAGAAACATTAAAAAACCAACATGGTTTTATTCACATATAAGAAAGTACATCTTAGTGGCATGTATGCTTATATAAGGTAATTGCTTATATATAGACTAACTGACATTTTATATATAGACTAACTGACTTTCTTTTACATGTATTGTATATGGTATTGAAATTTAAAGGAAAACTCAGCAAATGACTTGTATGTATTAAACATATGAGCAACAACCTGATGAATCATACTCTAAGCAACAAATTGATAAAAGCTGACTAATGCATTAGCACGATTAATTGACTAAAACATATTAATCAACTTGGGAGTTGTATAGAACTAAAAACAAACATATTAGAAGTTATGAATTTATCAATAGAATAATAACTATATTGGAAATTAATGGCTTAAAGTCCTATACAACTCAAGTAACGATCAATTCGTTAATTGTTAGTTCCTAAAAGTGGTTGATGAATAACAAATCAATAGCTTAGAGTTAATAACCTTCTTCTATAAATTCTTCTCTATTCAATTCTAGGCTTAATAAAACAAAACATGAATCTAAGAACCCGCAAACATACGTCTGATAAACTCAATTAAAATTATTATAAACTCCTCACATACTTGTTAACAAGCCAAAGTGCCAAAGCAATGAACTTTTATTGAATAATAGATTAGTCATACTAACCTTGCACCATGTTAAGAGTGATGGTAAAGCAACAAATTGATAAGGATAATGATCAAGCAGCCAAAGATTCAACAAAAGATTAAACATTGCATTCCAATATGTTTAATCGATTACATGAGCTCTTTGCTTGAAAACTTAAAATTCAATCTGAAACATTAACAAAAGTACCTGATCAATGATCTAGTATGGCAACAACAAATGATGAAGTACCTGGTCGATCAAATTTTGAGTGACGACCGGTGAAGAAACAAGCAGAACGATCGAATTTTGAGGGAGGGCTACCTGGTTGATCGAATTTTGAGTGACGGCAAGCTTTTCGATTGAATTGATTGAGTTTTGCGGCTACCTTCTAATTGAAAACAAACTAAACTACATGGAAATAATATATATATTTTTTTACCATGCTAAAAATTATTATCATATGAGCTTATGGTTATAGTTTAGGTATTTTCTAATAATACATAATTTTCTATAACCAATGACTCTGATACCAATCTGTCACATCCCGACAAAAGTGTGAAATGATTGGATGTGACTTTTCGGCTCAAACCACATTGATTATAATAACATACAATCACAATAATATAACTAAACATAACTTTTCATTAATATATATTTATAGGATTACAATTATAAAATTTAGTCTATAATCTAGACTTATACATTTAGTAATCCTATTTCAAAATGTGACATCCGGTGATTTTTCGTTAGCAAACTCCGTTAGTTCCGTTAAGTTTTACATACACGCGTCGTAAGCACACACTAGTTGTCGTTTGACGTTGGTGACTTAATAATAATTAATAATATTAATTTAATAATAATCTAGTGGATTAAATGATTATTGTGTTATGCTTATGTGTTTACGCGATTTAAAGACTATTCGGGAATTTTATCGCGTAACGCGGAAACGCGCGTGTTATTTCGTATGTCTTGTGTTTTTCTACAAAATAAAATATCTAAGGGTTACCATTAGTTTATATGTTAATATTATTAAGTTAAAAACACATTACAAATAGTTAAAAACTTAATTTTTATAAAAATAACAAAATGCAAGTTTTAGAGGGGGTATTCTTGTAAATTAGCTAAAATAAAACACCCCAAACCCCACCCTTTCCCCCATATCACGACCTGCACTTCTCTCTCCCTTTTTTCTGCGATTTTGAGCCAAGAACAAGCATTAGAACCTGGTTTTGATACCAATCTGTCACACCCTCAAAATCCACGTGCGGAGTTCTACCGCGAGGCGTGTGAACAAACCAGGATCACAGTCAATAGTTACTCGACAAGTCACGCGATCATACATTTACGACTGAAGCAAGTCACATTCGACAAGACCAAATGTTGTTACATGCACGTACCATATCATCGGTAGCCACACATCTATTTGATACTAGGACTGATAATAGTTTTGATTCTTCTGGAATTATTCTTTAGCTTAGCATTAACCCTAGTTGCTTAGAAATTATCTCTAGACACGGAGTGTTAGTGTCTATCATCTCTAATGACGCACGATTTACCTCTATCTTTTGGGATAAACTTCAGAAAGCTCTAGGCACTCGCCTAGATATGAGCACAGCCTATCACCCTCAGACTGATGGTCAAAGTGAAAGAACCATACAGACTCTTGAGGATATGCTTAGGGCTTGTGTTATTTTTGGAACAACTGGGAAGTTCACCTACCTTTGGTTGAATTCTCCTATAATAACAGTTATCACACTAGCATACAGGCAGCACCTTTCGAGGCTTTGTATGGAA
>BJCN01053465.1:11449-30905 GCA_018326445.1 Flaveria brownii | reverse complement strand
CAATAATAACCCTGTAAAGATGTTCATCTACACACTCCCCCTTAAGATCAGGTCCAAGGAGTGGTTTCTGGCTATGGGTGTCTTTGCAACCTTACATTCAGTCATGTTGAATCTTGTAAGTATGTCCTGTACATACATTGACTGACCAATGAAGATGCCGTTATCAACTTGCTACACTAGAATTCCTAGAAAGAAATTAACTTCTCCTATAGCACTCATTTAAAATCTATTCTTCATCAGCTTCTCAAAGTCTTGGCAGAGCGTTGGATTAGTTGACCTAAAGATAATGTCATTTACATATACTTGAACTAGCATCAAGTCATTCCCTATTCCTTTGATAAAGAGAGTTCCACCTATAGTACCCCTCTTATAGCCATGCTGATAGAGATATTGAGATAGTGACTCATACCACTTCCTTGGAGCTAGGTGCAACCCATAAAGAGCTTTATCAAGCTTGAAGACATAATCAGGATGATCTGAGTCTACAAAGCTAGGTGGTTGTTTGACATACACCTCTTCATCAATCACCCCATATAAAAATACACACTTGACATCATGTTGGTAGACCTTAAAGTCCTTAGATGCAGCAAACGCCAGGAATATCCTAACAGCTTCAAGTCTTGCAACAGGAGTAAAGACATCAGTGTAATCAATTCCTTCTTTGTGTGTGTACCCTTGAATAACCATCTTGCCTTGTTTTTTATGACAAGTCCTCTATCATCTTTCTTATTCTTAAACACCCACTTGGTTCCTATGATAGTCTTCCCTTTAGGAAAAGGACATAGGTTCCAAACCTTTTGTCTTTAGAATTGAAGCACCTCCTCTTACGGTGCTTCAACCCAACTTCCATCCTTCAAAGCCTCATCAACTTTCTTTGGCTCTATCTAGGACAAGAAGCAAGAGTATAGAAAAACATTTTTATCATGGGTTTGTCCTCTTGTTCTCACCCTCTTTTCAACATCTCCAATGATGTTTGTAGCGGGGTGTAACTTGTGGATCTAAAGTTGAGGAATCACAACAAGTTGATTAGACAGATCCAGATTTGAGAAGTTTAGATCTAGCAATGAAGTGTCTCCCACCACATCAACACACTTATCAAGAGAAGCGTGATCTAATGAGTCTGTGACATCATTGATGTTTGTCTTCAATGGAGTGGTTATCAACATAAAAAAATTACTGATCACTGTCACCACTACCATTTTCTCCTACATTTAAAGCTCCTTCATTTGTGTTTTATGCCTCTGAGCTTTAATTTTCAGGTACCTTAGATGTATCAGCTTGATTTGTCATTATTGTGCTAATTGGAACTTTATTTACAGGCTAAGTTACCACTGGAGCTGAAGTAGTAGTCTTGCTTGGTCTTCTTAGCTTAAATCTTGGGTTAGGATCTTCTGTTGATGGATTACTTGTAGATCCTAAAACATTCTCAAAGATTTGTTAAAACAGTTGGTAACTAAATCAAGATCAAATCGCCAGTCAGGACCAAAACCTTTCACACAGGGAGTTTGCTCATTGAAGATCATATTGGCTGATTCTTTAACTACTCAAGTTCTAAGATTGTATACCCTATAAGCCTTAGCTTAGGAAGAGTATCCAATAAAGTGTCCATCATCTGATTTCTCAGCAAACTTGGATACTTGATCTTTGGTATTCAAGATGGTGCATGGAAATCCAAATGATCTGAGAAAACCAATGAAAGGTCTTCTTTTGTGCCATAGTTCATAAGGAGTCTTACCATGAGTCTTGACTACTAAAACTTTGTTATGCACATAGCAGACAGTGTTAACTGCCTCTGCCCAGAAGGAGAGTTTAGAGTCAGATAACATGGTTCTTGCAACTTCAATAAGTGTCCTGTTTCTCCTCTCAGCAACATCGTTTTACTGAGGAGTCCTTGGAGCACTATAGTCTTGTAATACCCCTTTTATCATAAAATGTGTGAAGGGTTTGGTTCTTGAATTCAGTACCTTGATCACATCTGATGATCTTGACCTTGTGACCACTTTGATTCTCAATTTTAAGAATGAAGTTCTTCAAGATCTCATGGGTCTCATCCTTAGTTCTAAGGAAGAAAACCCAAGTGAATCTTGTGAAATCATCTATGATCATGAAAGAGTATAAGGTCCTTCCTAGACTCATTACACTGGTGGTGCCAAAGAGATCCATATGTAATAAGTGTAGGGGAGTATTGATAGAGTTCTTTTCCTTTAGTCTATGAGACACCAAGTGTTATTTCTCTTTCAGGCATGCAACACAGTGACCATCACTCATAAACTCTTTCTTTGACATTCCAGTTACCAAATCATTCTTAATTAACTTATCCATGTTCTTAAAGTTTACATGGCACATTATTTTATGCCAAAGAAAAGACTCATTACTATTTGCTTTGGATAGAAGCAAGAAACTTCTCCAGAAGGGGATGCTTTTTGCAAGTGCATCTTATACATGTTCCCTTTCCGGGGTGCTCTAAGCAGGATATGCTCTTGAGAAATGACCACCCCGGGCTTGAGAACAATACACGCATGCTTAGTGAAGAGCATGTTATGTCACTGGTCACAAAATTAGGATACACTCAGTAAATTATACCCAAGCTCCTTAACAAAGTTTACCTTCTCAATGCTGAGCTTACCATTTATGGCCCTACCCCTTCCTGTAGTGTAATCTCTAGCATCTCCTCTAAAACCAACTGGCCCTCCATCAATTTTCTCAAAGTTTTGAGCAAAGAGCCATTGCCTATCATGTGCCTGGAATAGCCACTGTTAATAATCCATATATTCTTCTTGGTCTTCAGCTATTCCTGCATAATAAAAGAGAGTTAGTTACATTTGGAAACCCAAGCCTAATTGGGCTTGGGCTCTTTAAAATGAACTGAAGACAATGCAACAGTAATTGATCCTATGATAAGACTTTGGGGATCAGTTGCTATTGTTAATAAAGAACTCTTAGTCACATGGTCTTCCTTTATCTTCCACACCATCTTTGGAATATTAGACTTGACCGTCCTCGATTTGGTACCGCTCTCGCGGCCCGCACCGAAACGGGGGGGATGATACCTGTTGGTAGCGGCTTCAAAACACCTTCAAGCGAACTTACGCCGAAATTCTGTTGATACATTCGAATAATTAAACGTTTCACAATTAGTAAACTGGATTTATTGTCATAACCTGCATTTTCCAACAAAATCGATCCATTGAAACCATGATCTTCGGAAGTTTTTACAACTTGAAAAGTTTTGGAGACTGTCCCTTTGGAAGATCTTGCTTTCATTGTAGCAAACTTCAGTGCTTCGGAAGCATTCCTTTCTTCCGAGACCAAAATATATTTTGAAGGCAATTTTTCACTTGTCTTTATTTTCATTTTGGAGTTTCCGAAAGAAAGACAGTTTTATTCTGAAGCTTTCTTATTTATGTTCCTCTCAAAAGTCTTCTTTCTTGTTATGTTGACAGTACTTTTAGGATTGTACAGGCAATCCTTAGCAAAAGAAGAAGCACTGCAACAAATAATGTGCAATCCTTAGCAAAATAAGAAGTACTGCAACAAATAATGTAGTCAATTTACTTTCTTCTGATGGTCTTCTTATGAATGAAAGACCGAGTTTGATCACTTTCCATCTCCATCCCTATCTCCATCCTTTCAGATGTTGTGAAACTTACCTCCTAGGGTGAAACTTGCCATTGGAGGTGGATGGTTCATGCTGTGTAGTAGTGTTACACAACTGATCAACCTTCATTCCTTCATAGGGATGAATTGGACATGAACTTCAACTTTTAGTACTAGAGTTCAAAGTTGTATCCACAGTCTTCACCACTTCAAAACCTGCAAAGATAAAAACTTGTTTCTGCTTGGAGTTGAAGGTGGGCTTGATCTTTTAAGCTCTCTTTGGTCTCCTCTTTGCTTCTCTGATCAAGTTCTTCGTATTTGACTTTATCAACCCTGACTTCTTTCTCTCCTCAAGAGAATAGTGCCCTTGTTAGGATGATCTTCTTTACTCTTCCAAAATCTAACCTTCAATAGCTCCTCTTCATCCTCTTCATCACTAGGATCTATGGATGGAAGCTCATCTTGACTAGTTTCACCCCTGGAAGATCTTACAAACAATAGAGTGTGTAGAGGAGCTATCTCACTAGATCTCAGTCTCTGTTTGTTTTAATAACATACTTTGGCATACAGGGATGAGGATGTTATGTTCTTGAAGGTCTCTTCATCAAGAACATGTTTTTCTACATTGGCTTTGCTGATCACAAGCTTAACCTGGCATTCAGTTAACTTAGTGATGAGATCTTTGATTTGAGTGTGGTAGTTAGTATGCTCATGTTTAAGAGTTAAAATGGTTTTCTTTAAATCTTCTATCTTTAACTTATACTCATTTTCAGCTCTTTTGAAATTAGATTTTAAGATGTTCAAGGACTCAATATTAGATCTTATCTCTAAGTTATAGAACCTATATCTATTTACTTTAGCAATGCACTCTGGGGTACAAAGATGTTGCTTGTACTTTCATCAGCAGAAACAAAGGCTTATGATGAGCTTGTCTCTTGGAATGGGCTTCCTTGGATGTAGATGTCCCTAGGTGTCTTTGAAAAGATGATGAAAGGGCCCTTTGGTGAGTTGTCAGGTAAGAAATAAGATGGTGTTGTGGTTCTCTACAATCCCTTTCAACCACAGGCAGGGCAACACTCTATTTATTACTAGATTTGCTAGATGGATTTTGCATGTTCATCTCCTTCTGGTAACCACTAACTCAATGAGAATGAGGGTCTTAAGGTTTTTAGTCCTCTTAATGACCACACAGTATAGTGTCCATTGTTTAGGAAGAGAGGACATGAACTTCCTCATAATATCCCTGTTCTCTAGTTTCACTCCAACATGCACTAGAGTGTCCACAATCTCAATGTACCTGAAGTATTGTTGAGTCATGGTTTCACCTGTTTTGAAGGTGAAATTCTCAAATAGATGCTTCAGAAGGTCTTTCTTGTTTTCTTTGGCTTCAGTAGACCCTTCATACATCAGCTTTAGTGCATCCTAGAGCTGCTTGATAGTTTTGCACTTCTTGAAGCCTCTGTAGATGGCATTTGGAAAAGTAGTTTGGAGGGCAGTCATGGCTTTTTGATCTATATCTATCATTTTTCTATCTTCTTCAAGGTAGTTAACCACTTCCTTTGGGATCATGCCACCTCCAGCAGCAGCTGAAGAGGTGCATGGAGTGTAAGGTCCTGAGCTAACCGACTCCCACATCCTGCTGTCTTGTAACTTGATGAAGCCTTCCATTCTTAGACACCAAGTATCAAAATCACCAAGAGTGATCAGTGGGGACTTTACCATTGTACCGGTTTCCATATCAGACTTGGATGCTGCCATTTGAGATGTTAAGTATTTTGTGAGAACTGAGGAGATTTAAGATGGTGAGATCTTACAATCAAGAGCCTGAAATGCTCTGATACCAATTGCAAGACTGGTTAAGAGAGGTCAATAGAATCAGTCTCATAATGAGGAGAGTGTTAGGACACTTAACAGTTCAAATATGGAACCAGATTTAAGAACAAGATACAAAGAACACTAGTAAACAAGGAGACAAAACTCAAGAACAATATATATGGTTTTCCAGAATGTTGTATATTAATCTCAAGTTCTTTTACAAGTGTTACAATTCATAAATAAAATACAAGACCGTAAGATACTTTATACTACACTCTACAACCGGCTATACTTGGAAAACAGTAGGAACATTGAAAGACAACAAAATCAATATAGAGTCAAAAGGCAGATTGCCTTTTGACTAGTTACTATGACATGCCATAGCTCCCATTCTAATATATATCAAAAAGGATAAAAGTACATAAAGTAGAAAGTTACAGACTCAAGACCACAATGTACAGTTGCAAAAGCATGGAACTTTTCACCAACTCATGCAAGTTGGTGAGTCTTCAGAGTTGCAGCGAAAGTAGGTCAGCTTTATTCAAAAGTACATCCGAGAAAAGCGTATTTTCCTCTGTCTTTGAAAAAAAATCTGTCTTCACTTCATTTGATTTCAGAAGACTTTGCCCTTAAAGCTTCGGAAGACTTCTTCTTTTGGCTTCGGAAGATTTGGTCTTTGGCTTCAGAAGATTTTGCACTTAGAATATTTTCTGTGCAGAGTGTAAAACTTCCAAAACAACTTTTACCTTGTACTAAGTGCATGCAGGAAGGCTTTGGTTACTTTGGTTGCATCAACCTTCTTATATAACCTTACAAAGTTCACTCTAGGAAGGGTTACTATATCCCTGATGAGAAGAAGAGACTAGGGATGACCAAGTCTGCAAGAAAGAACTTGATCAGAGCTGTAAAAAGAAGATCAAAGAAAGTTCAAGCGATCAGGCCCACCTTCGACCCTAGGCAAAAACAAGTTTTCATATCTACGGGTTTGACGGAGAAAGACTGAAGACTTAACCAAGGACTGTAGTATTAGGAGTCCTAGTTCAAGTCTAAGCCATCATGATAAGAAGAAAAAGGTTAAACAGTGTGCACAACTACTACACAAGCAGGGCCATCCAATACCAAAGGTAAGATTCACCCACAGGAGCATGCTCCATCCAAGTCCAAAGGTAAGATTCACACTCAGAAGCATGTTGTATCATCCAAGAAGATGAAGAAGGAGCTGGAAAAGGGTCAGAACAAACCTTCTCCTTTGGACAATACTCTTAGAAGAAAGCATATGAAATGTATCATGTATGGTGGTGCAACTCATTATGCTAAGAATTACATTTACAATCCTAAAAGTACCATCCACATGAATAAGAAGAAGACTTCTGAGATGAAAAAGAAAATAGCTTCGGAAGGAAAATCAATTTCCTTCTAAAGCATCAAGGTGACCAAGAAGAAGATAGTTGAAAAACTATCTTCGGAAGCAAGGTTGGTCTCGAAAAAAGGAATGCTTTCGAAGCACTAAAGTCTGCTGTAGTACATGCAAAAGTTTTCGAAGGTTTAGTCTCCAAAGCTTCCAAGTCATAAAAAATTCCAAAGTTTTGAAAGCCAAGTCTAATCTCTAAAGATGTTGTGGAAGATGAAGGAAGTCCATGTGACTGAAGTTTTTTCACCAACAACAGCTAAGGATTATTTTCAGTGACTATAGGATCAATGACTATAGAACTATCTTCAGTTCATCTAGATAAGCCTAAGACAAGCAAGGTTTGGGTTTCCAAATATAACTAATCATCTCTTTTCATGTGCAGTAACAACTGAAGACCAAATAAAATGTGTGGATTATTAATAGTGGTTGTTCTATACACATGACTGACAATGGCTCTTTGTTTCAAAACTTTGAAAAAGTTGATAGAAGGCCAGTTTTTTTTGGAGATGAATAAGGAGGTTACATTACTGGAAGGGCTATGGTCACAAATGATAAGCTCTAAATTGAAAAGGTAAACTTTGTCAAGTCTCTTGAGTACTACCTTTTGAGTGTGTCTTAATTTTGCAACCAGAGACATAACATGCTCTTTACTGAGCATGAGTGTGTTGTTCTCAAACCCAGGGTGATCATTCCTCAAGAGCATATTTTGCTTAGAGCACCCAGGAAAGGAAACATGTACAACATGGATTTGCAAGAAACCTCCCCTTCTGGAAAAGTTTCTTGCTTTCTATCCAAAGAAAATAGTGATGAGTCTTTCCTTTAGTATAAAAGAATGTGTCATGTAAACTTTAAGAACATGAATATACTAATGAATACTTCATAAGTTTTGGAGACTGAATCTTCAAAAGCATTTGCATACACTGTAGCAGACTTTAAGACTTTGGCAACATTTCTTTTTTTCCGAGACCAAATTTTCTTCCGAAGGTAGTTTTCCACCTATCTTCTTCTTCACTTTGGAGCTTCCAAAGGGAAGAGATTTTCCTTCCAAACTATCTTCTTCTTCTTCCTCACAGAAGTCTTCTTATTGTTCATTAGGATGGTAGATTGTAGATGCAATCCTTAGCAAAATGAGTAGCACCACCATACATGACGCATTTAACTGGCATACTTCTTAGGGTCTTCTTCTGAGGAGAAGGCTAAGCTTAATCTCTTTTCACTTCCCTCTTCATCTTTGTAGATGATACAACATGCTTCTAAGGGTGAAGCTTGCTCTTGGAACTGGATAGTTCAGGATGTATAGTAGTGGTGCACATTTGCACTACCTTCTTTTCTTGACTAGGATGGTTTGGACATAAACTAGGACTCCTGGTACTAGAGTCCATAGTTGAGTCTTCAGTCCTCACCACTTCAAATCCAGCAGAAATAAAGACTTGTTTTTGCTTGAAATTGAAAGTGGCCTTGATCTCTTAGGCTTTCTTTGATTTTCTCTTGGCTGCCCTGATCAATTTCTTCTTAGCTGACTTGGTCATCCTTAGTTCTTTTTTCTCTCCAGGAGAATAGTGACCTTCTTAGGATGAACCTCCTCACTCACTTCTTGTTCATCCTCCACTATCTACTCTTCATCTTTATCAACTTCTTGGACAGGGTCAATAAGTGGCAACTCATCTTGACTAGTTTCACACCTTGGAGATCTTACCATTAGTAATAAATGTGGAGGAGCTATCTCACTTGAACCCAGTCCCTACCTATTCTGATATAATATATTTGCATGCAAGGATGGGAATATGATGTTCCTAAAGGTTTCCTCTTCAAGAACACAATTTTCTACCCTGGCTTTGCTGATCACAAGCTCAGCCTAATATTTAGTTAACTTGGTAATGAGATCTTTGATTTGAGTCCTATAATTTGTGTGCTCATGCTTAAGAGTTGAAATTTTTTTCTCTAAATCTTCTATTTTAAGTTTATAGTCATTTTCATCTCTTTTGAAATCAGCTTTTAAAATATTCAAATACTTAAGGTCAAATCTCACTTCTAAGTTATAGGAGCTATACATGTTTAGTTTAGCAATATAGTCAGGTGTACATAGATGTTCTAATACCTTGGCTTCTTCATGGTAAGCCATAAGTGCTTGATTTGGAGAAACATACTCTACCTGAAAGCTCTAATCAAAGCCTCCTTCTTCAACAAAAAAAACAACTTGTTGTTTTGGTTGGCTTGGCTTCTCAGATTCGAGAGCTGCATCAGTGTATCTTGGTCTGGATTGTGCTTCGCCAACATTAGTCCTTAGTGCCTTGCACTCCCTAGCAAAGTGTCCCATCTGGTTATAGTTGTAAGACTTCACTTTGCTTTTATCCAGTCCAAACTTTTCACTACATATATTGCTGAGAAACTTTCTTCTGGTTCTATTGTAGAACTTCTTGCCTCTATGAGTAAGAAGAGCCATTTGTTAGACTATCTCCATATATTCCAGGTCATCTTGATGGATAAAATCCAAGTCTTCAAGAATGAAGAGAAAGCTACCATAATTTTCATCAACAAATGCAAAGGCTTGAGATGAACTTGTCTCTTACAATAGGCTTCCTTGGATGTAGCTCTCCCTTGGAGTCTACAGGAAGGTGATAAAAAGCCCTTTTGTGAGTTATCAGGGTAGCAGATAAGATGATGCTGTGGAGCAATGCAATAGTTTCATAATGGTTGGAGAGACAAGGACACTTAACAGATCAAATAGGGAACTAGCTAAATGAAACAATGAACAAATGTAAAGAACACAAGCAGAACACAAGTATTTGGTTTTCAAGAATTTTGTATATTCCTATCAAGTGTTTTACAAATGTTACAAGGCTTAGTCCTATGGATTGGTACCTAAGATACTTTATACTACATCCTATAACCAACCATACTTTGATGGTCAATTGGAACACTAATCTAGACAACAAGATCAATGTAAAGTTAAAAGGTAGATTGCCTTTTAACTAGTGACTATGACATGGCATAGCTCATATCCTTATCTATTATAAAAAGGATAAAAGTACAAAGGTAGAAAGTTAAAGACTTTAAGACCTTAATCTATAGTTGTCAAAAGTATGGACATATCACCAACTTGTATAAGTTGGTGACTCATCAGAGATGGCAGTGGAAAGCAGGTGTGCTTTTGTCAAAAGCATGTCAGAGAAAGCATGTATCCTTTGTATTCGGAAGATCAGTCTCTTAGGTTCGGTAAACTTTGCCTTGAAGCTTCGGAATACTTCATCTTTGGTTTCAGAAGAAATAGCCTTTTAGCTTCGAATGATTTGATACTTAGTGAATTACATTGAGTTGTATCTAATCTTTCAATGTAACTTTCTCTGTACTTCAGTATACATGCTGAGAGAACTTTGGTTGCATCAACCTCTAAATATAACTTTTACAAACTCCCCCTAGGCTGATGCTATGGTTTTCTACTATCCCCTTCAACCACATGGAGGGCTGAACTCTGTTGATTGCTGGAAGAGCTGCTGGATGGATTCTGCATGTTCATCTCCATCTGGTATCCACTAAGGATACAATACAACTCTATAAGAGTAAGAGTAGAGAGGTTTTCAGCTCTCTTAATGGCCATACAGTTGTGAGTCCATTGTCTTAGAAGAGAGAACATGAACTTTCTCACGCTGTCTCTATTCTCAGGCTTAACTCCAACATCCGTGAGAGTATCTACAATCTCAACATACCTAAAGTATTGTTGAGTCATAGTTTGACCTGATTTACAAGTGAAGTTCTCAAACTACTGCTTCATGAGGTCTTTCTTGTTTTGTTTAGCTTCATTACACCCCTTATACATAAGCTTCAATGCATCCTAGAGCTGATTAACATTTTTGCACTTATTAAAGCCTTAGTATATAGAGTTCGAAAGAGAAGTTTGGAGAGTGGTCATGCTTTCTGATCTATGTCAATCTTTTTCTAATCTTCCTCAGAATAGCTGGCCACTTCCTTTGGAATCATCCCACCTCCAGTAGTGGCTGATGAGGTGCTTGGGATGTAAGATACTAAGACAACAGATCTCCACATCCTGCGTATTGAGACTTGATGAACCCTTCCATTTGTTGGCACCAAGTATCAAAGTCATCAGGCGTGATCAGTGGAGATTTTGTCATGGCACTAGTTTTCATTTCAGCCTTTGTGAGAGCTGTCATTTGAGCTTTGAAGTATTTTCTGAAATTGAAGGAATTTAAGATGGTAAAATCTTACAATAAAGAGCCTAAAAAACTTTGATACCAATTTTAGGACTGATGCTGGGGAGCAATGCATGAGTTTAACAATGGATGGAGAGACTAGAACACTTAATAAATCAAATAGGAAATCGACTAAATAAAACAATGAATAAATTTAAAGAACACAAGCAAAACATAAATATTTGGTTTGCAATAATGATGTATATTGCTCTCAAGTGTTTTATAAATTTAGAAGGCTTAATCCTAAGGATCGGTACCTAAGATACTTTATACTACATCATACAGCCGACCATACTTTGAATGCCAGCTAGAACAGTAATTCAGACAACAAGATCAATATAATGTCAAAAGGCAGATTTTCTTTTGACTAGTGACTATGACATGTCATAGCTCATACTTATCTATTACAAAAAGGATAAAAGTATAAAGGTAGATAGTTACATACTCTAAGACCATAATCTACTGTTGATAAAAGTATGGATATATCACCAACTTATATAAGTTAGTGAGTTATCAGAGATGTCAGTGGAAAGTAGTCCAGCTTTTGTCAAAACCATGTCAGAGAAAGCATCTCTTCTTTGTCTTCGGAAGAAATCAGTCTCTTGGCTTCGAAAGACTTTGTCTTGAAGATTTGGAAGACTTCATCTTTGGCTTCAGAAGACTTCTTCTTTGGCTTCGGAAGAAATGGCCTTTTGGCTTCAGAAGATTTGATACTTAGTGAATTTCATTGAGTTGTATCAAATCTTGCGAAGTAACTTCCTCTGTACTTCAATATGCATGTTGAGAGAACTTTGGTTCCATCAGCCTCTAAGTATAACTCTTACAAACCGTATGTCTTGAGTCCTCTAAAAATCAATTTATTATTTCCTATGCTTGTTAAGCTGTCTCCTTAAAACCCTTGCTAGGAAAACCTAGTAGGGATAAAACCATAGCTAAGGAAAAGAGTACAATGTTCATAATATATAATTAGCAACCTATTTAAGCATGATGAAGGGAAAAATTCCAACATGTTGGAATAGAACTATATTTTGCTATCATATGTGCTAATAAATAAATTACCATGCCTCGTGATATTTACGACATACACAGGTGCACCAACTATGCCTAAGTATGGTAATTCTGAACCAAGTACTTCTTCGCTCTCTGCATAGGGATGCTAAGGATCCTTGTGAATGTCAAATGATCAGACCACCATAGGTTTCCCCAGTAGATTAACACTATTCATATAGACTAATCCATAGCATATATACTCAAACTATAGATCAAGAAATAATTAAGTTGTACAAAGTACATTTATTAGTTATTTAGTCGATTGTACCACATATGATCAGCTTGTTTAAGACCATATAAATATCAAGCATTCATATCACGAGATACTAGTTTTAATGCTTCAGGCAATATTAACCCTTAAAGGATTTTCCTGTCAATGTCACTTTTAAGTGTCATATTGGTGCGGGACCAAGTGCTGAGTAGTAAGCTATCTCGTTTTTTGGAGGCCCATGATCACTTTTCTAAGGGGGACTCACTATAATAGCCATAACTTAGGATAGAAATCTCCGTTATGGGCCTTCGACCAGTGAAACGACCGTTGGATTGAGGAGCACATTTTCACAAACTGCCATAAAAAGAGTCTCCAGCTCGATATCCTAGGGTGCCTAGAATTTTTTAAAAATTTTATATATTATATACATATGTATGTATTTTAAAAAATATATATAAACTATTAATAAACCTATTAACAAATTCAATAACATTGTAACTATTTTACCTAAGAGCCTAATAATATTTTAAATAACATAGTCTAATAATATTTACCTAATCTAAACCTAATTACATACCATGAAAAAAGATAACTGATGAACAGTGTATTTTTACATGATTTTATGCTTATGGTACAAGTGGATAATGCGTGTACAAGTTTGTATGCATATGGTACAACGTATTGATGCACCTAGGTTTTTGTGCCTGCCTTTTTAAAGGCATATTCAACCTTTCTTCTCTAGATTTCAGAGAGAGATAGAAGGTGGCTCTACCTCCGCCACCACTTTTGGGGGTTTCGGTGGTTGTTTTGCCACCGCCAGTTCGGTGGTGCCAAAGGCAGTCGAGGCGGTTGCCGCTCCGGCTTGGTCGAGGAAGTTGCCGCTCTGGCTTGGTGGTTGTTTTCATCACCGTTTCATCACCACAACTATGTGTTTTTCTTCTACCGAGGTTTTTAGAGGGTGCTTAAGATCTACGATCTGTTTGTTTAGAGAACAAGGCGGTGTCAGCAGCGGTGGAGCCAGTGTCGCACTAGCTTGGCTGTTAATTTGTTGCCTCCCTTCTGATGTGTGTTGGGCTTTTCAGTGAGGCTGCTACACCTTTATCGTTGCCCATCACCCTGAGTTGGGTGGTTGCATCTGCTAGCCGCTATCGCCGCCAGCGGTGATGTGGCTGTACTGCCCGATGTTGATGAGTATTTGTGGTGTTCTCTTTTTAATGTTTTAGATCTACAACAATTTAGTTCTATAATGATTCTATACGTGCATCAGAGAACAAATTACATCTTTTTGTTGTGTTTGTTGGTTTGTGATGGTAACACTATTGTTAGGGCTTTCTTTAGATTATTCATGATGTGATGATGAAACCCTAAGTTTGCATTAGTGACGATAAGTATGACTCATCTGAGAGCATCCTTGATTTGTCATATGTTGCTTCCGGGTTTCTTTGTAATGGTGCCATTGCGATTTGGGGTTTTCTTTTGAATGTTCATGATATTGACTTTAACTGTTGTTTAATGAAGATGAGGATGAGGATGTCCCCATCTCAGAACTTGTGTGTTCTGTTTGATGGCCTTTGTGGGCCTCTGTTTCATCTTGGTTTATGTGGGACATTTCTGACCCCTTTGATAGGTGATGATGATGAAATAGAACACTACATTGTTTTGGTGTGGCAAAGGCATTATTTTTGGCCATAATGAACCAATTTTTTAACCCTTTAAGTAAAGAGAAAGTCTTTTGATTATCAAACCTACGTCATGTTTGAACCCTACCACGAACCGTAGGTTGGAAAACAAATTACTTTAATATTATAATACCAAAAACTCTCTTAGAGCCTCACAATTTGTTTAATTAATTAATAAATCATTTTGCTACAATACTTTTATTTTTTTATTGTTATAAAAATTATCTCCGTATTGTAAATTTTTTATATACAACTTATTCAGTTTAGACTTTTTTATATGTCATGTTATAGGGCCCCATTTATTTATTCTTGCCCTGGGCCCAGAGCCTTTTGAGTAGTTTTAGTACCGGCCCTAATAATTTGATTTATGCTTTTAACACCACCCCTCAATTTGATATTTCAAACATGTCATACATCTTAAGTTTCTTTGTTAGAAAATCATGTTGTGGCACAGCACAGGTAAACCTTTTGTAAATATATCTGCCAGTTAGTTGGTTACTAGAGTCAATTGAGACGGTTTGAATTACACCGGTTGATATTTTTTCTTTAGGAAAGAAAAGGTCTATTTCAAAGTGCTTAGTCCGATCGTGAAACACTGGATTTGCAGATATAGATATAGTGGCATTATCATCATAGAAAAGTTTTATTGGTAATGTTATATTTAGGTGTAATTCATTCAAAAGATTGATTAACCATAACACTTCACATGTGGCTACACACATGGCCCTGCACTCTGCTTTAGTAGAGGACCTTGATATAGTACTCTCAATTTTTCTTTTTCAAGAAAAAAGGCTATTGCCTAGAAATATACAGAATCCAATCATAGACTATCTGGACTCATTGCATTTTCCCCGGTTAGAATCAGTGTAAGCACATAAATTGAAAGTCGTACCTTTGCTTATAAATATACCCTTACTTGGGGCTCCTTTTAAGTACCTTAATAGTATTAAGGCTATTTGTAGATGTGAGTTCATTAGGTTATGCATGTATTGACTCAAAAACTGAACAGTATAGGCAATATCTGGATGATTATGAGTTAAGTAAATTAGGTTATCAATTATTTTTTGAAACTCTGTAACATTGTTTCATAAAGATTCATCATATTGGTAAAAATTCATAACAACATAATGTTGTTCAATGGGTGTACTCACAGGTTTACACCCAGTATGCCCAAATTCAGCCAAGAGTTCCATGTAATACTTCCTTTGTGATAAGCATACTCCTAATTCAGTTCTAACAACCTCTTTTCAAAGAAAGTATTTTAATAGACCAAGATCTTTGATTAAAAATTTTGATTTTAATAATTGTTTTACCTTGTTTATTTCATCCAGACTATTTCTTGTGACGATAATGTCATCCACATATACAAGAAACACCACAAACACGAAATTATCAGATTTCACAAATAAAGAGTAGTCATATTTACTTTGACCAAAACCAAATTTTGATAGTATACCAACCAATTTTTCATTCCACATCCTAGGGGCTTGCTTTAAACCATATAAAGCCTTTTTATAATTTACACGCTTTTGTTCAATTTTTTGAAAACTAACCCTTTGGTAAACCCATAAACATCTTCATTTAGATTTCCATACAAGAACGCATTATTAATATCTAATTGGAACAAAGGCCAATCTTTTTCTACAGCTAGACTGATGACACATCGAATACTGACCATTTTTACAACAGGAGAGAATGTTTCATCAAAATCCACTCCTTCTCTTTGATTATAACCTTTTGCAACTACCCTAGCTTTATACCTTTAAATCTCACCTGTAGACTTGTATTTAATTTATATACCTATTTACAGCCTATTCGTTTTCTTCCTACGGGTAAATCTACAAGTTCCTAGGTATTGTTTCGGTTTAAGGCCTCCATTTCCTCATTCATGGCATTAATACAGTTTATATCATCTCTAGCTTCAAAGAAATTTTTTGCTTTAATTCTTTTATTTAAAGTTCAACAAAACATTTGTTTTCAAAAGAAAGTTTGGCATAATTTACCACCATTTCCATTTCGTATTTAACCTTACCCTCAATAATAAAATCTTGTAACCGTTTTAGAACAGATGTATTCCTAGATAACCTTCTAGTCTGAACTATGGTCACTAGTTCCCTCAGGAGAGTTTGAACCATCATAAATGTTACCAACATTGTCTACCTCACTAGTATTGGTACCCAAATCTTGAGACTGCTATACCTCAACCGCTCTATCATAGGCATCAGAACTTTTCCTATGAGGCTACTAAGATCCAACCCCCTCTTCATAAGTGTGGGTATCTACAGGACTGGTTAAGGGTGATTAATACAATCAGTCTCACAATAAGAATAGTGTTAGAACACTTAACATATCAAATAGGAAACCCGGTTTATAAAGAAGATGCTAACAACATAAGTAAGTAATGAGACAGAACATAAGTGCGGGAACAAGATAAGTATGGTTTTCAAGAATGTTGTATATTGCTCTCAAGTTCTATTATAAGTGTTATAAAGGATGAGATAAAATACAAGAACCTGAGATACTTTATACTACATTCTACAGCCGGCTATACTTTGAAAGCCAGCTGTAAACACTAATCTAGACAACAAGATCAATGTACAGTCAAAGTCAAAAGGTAGATTGCCTTTTGAATTGTGATTATTACATGTCATAGCTCACATCCTAATATATTACAAAAAGGATAAAAGGTACAAAGTAGAAAGTTGCAGACTCAAGACCTTAATCTACAGTTGCAAAAGCATGAACCTTTTCACCAACATATACAAATTGGTGAGTCTTCAGAGTTGCAGTGAAAAGTGGGTCAGATTTATGCAAAAGTTGATAAGAGAAAGCATGTCTTCTCTGTCTTTGGAAGAAATCAGTCTTCAATTTATTGCCTTCAGAAACTTTGTCTTTAAATCTTTGGAAGACTTCATCTTTGGCTTTGGAATATTTGGCCTTTGGCTTCAAAAGATTTTACACTTGGAATATTTTTCTATGAAGAGTGTAAAACTTTCAAAGTAACTTCTACCTTGTACATCAGTGCATGCATGCTAGAAGCTCTTTGGTTACTTTGGTTGCATCAGCCTTTCTAATATAACCTTACAAACTCTCCCTAGGCTGATGCTACCAAAATAGAGAAGGTTATTTAGATATTAACATTCCTTATTAGGATCAAGACCATTCCCTTCTTCATCAATTGGTCAAGATCCCTCAAACTCCCAAAATACCTTCTCATGTCAGAGAGATCATGCAGAGGTAGATCAAGAATGTCTTGCCAGAAATAGACATCTTGACCTTCTTGATCTCTGATGACATACCACCTGTCTAGATTTGTAGCAAAAGTGTAGGATAGGATGGGTCTTCCAGTTGAAAGAGGTTGTTCTTGAGTTAGACTTGGTTTAGCAGCCTCGTTTTGGACTTCCTCAGGATGCTCTAACTCATCTTGAGGTATGGAGGTGGATGCCTTTTACTTCTTCTTAGAACAATTTTCATGTCCATCCTTTTCCTCCTCTTTGAAGTCTTTAAATGACAAGACTAGTCTTCAGTACCAGGTTGTTTTGTTGTGTCTTTCTCAGTTGGGTCCTCTTCCCTCACAGGATCTAAAGGAGAGGGAGCATGACCCTGCTATGGATTAGAAGAAAAAGTTGGTTGGGATTCAGCTCTAGGTCCTGGTTGTGTTTTCTCAGTGGGTTCAACCTTAATCTCAACTTAAGGAAAGCTTGATTGGTGGAGAATGCAAGTCAACAAGCTCTACCCTTTTAATCTTCTGCTTGATTACTCTAATGTGCTCATCTATAGTGGATAGATACACTAGACCAAGCCTCCTACCGGAGAATCCATAAACTTCAAGAAACTCATCATCCTCTGCCTATTAGCACACCTTTTTTGGCTCTTTTGGATGATTGCTGTTGACTTTGTATCTTCTTCCCTCATCTTTCTCTTAGCAGCCTTTTGTTCTTTAATAACTTGTTGTTCTAGCTACTTAAGATACTCGAATTCAATATAATCATATAATAGGGGAATAAGTGCAGATGCCTGATAGAGACCTGTGGCACTCAGGTAGTTGATCATGTTTTTGTCTATCAACTTCCTTGTCTACCTGAAGTTGTTTAGTTGCCACAACCTTTATCTCAAGGTTTTCTTGAACTGGGGAGAGGGTATGGGCATGTTTGTAAAGTCATTTCTACCTTTTTTCTTTTGTAATCTTGAGGAGCAACTCTGTATCCTCTGCCTCCTTCCTCTCCCTTAAAAACTCTATGTCTGCCAGTTCATTAAGTTCCTCTAAGGGAAGAGAGACGAGTTCATCCATATTGTAGTTCCTAGTCCCCTAAGTAGTTTAATCTGGCTGCCCTCAACTCATCATCTTGAGTATTTTGCATGGGGTAGCGTTGATTATAGCTTCCATGAAGCCTGGGGACTCACTTGAACTCCCTCCCCTTAGCTTCCTATTTCTCTCTCTCTTTCTTTCCTCCCCCTCAATCTCCTTAGGAGTCAGTTTCCTTTTCCCTTTGTCACTCATAGTCTTTGGTGACTTAGGGCGGAGAGACCTTTGGCCTTTATTGCTTGATTCAGCAGTCAAGCTCTAACCTGAGAGAGGCTGTGAGACACCTTCACCAGCTGGTGCCTCACTGAGGGTAGAGAATGTTGAAGTAGTTCCTGTGATAAAGTTCATAGGGTCTATCACTAAGCCTTCAGTCAAGGTTTCCCCTTCAAAGCTAATCATAGGTTCCACCTTAACATCCACTTGACCAATGAAATTGCTTGTTAGCCTTTGTCTTCTTCTTTGTCTGAACTCTTTAACTATCCTATCTTGAATCCTCTCAGTCAGTCTGTCAGCTTGCCTGTTTTGACTTGGGTTGGCAAGTGACATATGGACTAGACGAAGACTGTCATAGTACTTCAAAGTGTGAAAATTGAAGACCTCTTACTACCCCTATAGTCTATATGGTATCAGGGCTCTTTTGTCAATATCATACCTACACCCTAATATTTCACTTTCAGCATCATAGGGTGGGGCAAACATAGCCCTTGAGATAACCTCCTCAAACAAACTTTATATGAGTGAGTCCACATCAATATGGACTTGAGGAGGTCACTGAGTATGGATAATTATAAGTGAGGGTGGTGAATCCTCAATGTCCATACTTTGAGAAGAACTCCCAGAATCTGTGATTGCTTGGCCTTTCTCCCCTTTTTTGGTAGCGGGGTTATGCCTATCACATCCACAGGTTCTTGTGTATCTGGTTGAGTCCTCCTTAAAGGTCTCCTAGCTAGTTTTTTCTTGAGATCAGAAATCTCAAGTTGCTGATCATGGACCCTTCTTTGCAAGGTAGTCACTTGAGATTTCAAGTGACTAACCTTGGAGACTAAATAGGTGCATGTTTTCGTCAGTTTGTGCACCTTTAGTCTCATGTTCCCTTCATCTTCATCAAAAGAATCACTGAGGGGTGAGAGAATAGAACCTAAGTCTTATTCCTCATCACTAGCATGTTGTTCTTGGCTA
>BJCN01053077.1:1537-14919 GCA_018326445.1 Flaveria brownii | reverse complement strand
AGGAAAAGTAAGCTAAGAAGCAGGAGTTTAATTGAGACTCCAAGCTTTATGGAAGTTGTAACCAGGGTTGCCCCCAGGCCAAACACTCAATATGATGTGTTGAAGGCAGCCAGATTGAACTATTAGGGGCAAGGGACTACAATAAAGATTAACTCATCTATTGCCCCATAGAAGAATTGAATGAAATGGCTGACATTGAATTGTCAAATGAGAGAAAGGTGCTAGGGATGCATAATTTCTCTTCAAAATCAAATAAGAAAGGAGAAGAAAAAGACTCTACAAAGCTCTTACTCTCTCCCAGTTCAGAAAGTCCTAAGAAAGAGGCTATGGCTACTAAGCAGCAACCTTAGGTAGGCAGGGAACAAGATAGACACAACATGATAACCAACCTGAGTGTCATAGAGCTCTATTAGGCATCAGCTCTTCTTCCCTTATCCTGTGAGTACATTGAGTTTGAATACCATAAGCAGCTTGAGAAACAAGTTCTGAAAAAGCAAAAAGCTGCTAAGAGGAACATAAGGGAAGATGCTGTAAAGTCAAGAGCCACCATCAAAGCAACTTTGAAGAACTCTATTGATAGGAAAAAGATGGTGATTTTTAAAATTGCATGGATTCTCGAAAAGAGGACATGATTTAATGTCTCTATCCATCACAGGTAAGCACATTAGAGTGATCAAGTTGTCACACCCCCGCTGATAGCGGAAACACGAGGGCGCAACAGACGGGATCGTCATAACATATTGGGGGTCTAAGAGAATCACTATAAGGCGTTCTCCGCAAATGGATCATGACGACGCCTGACACATGCGAACAAGTGTCAAGGACAATCACCTAATTACGAATAACAAAAATGAAATATGTCCACCAAAAAAATTCCAAGAAAACAAACATTCCAAACACGATAAACAATCCAAGACCCAACAAACACACCATCAAAACATCCAGTCCATAATTAATCCAAAAAGACCATAAATAAACAAGACAAAATAAAAGTCCAAAAGTTGTCTAATGCTCCCAAGAGAGCGGTCCCATCTAAGTCCGCATCCATTTCGCCTACGTGTTGTTACCTGAAAAGACATGCTCATAAAAGTCAACATACATTTGTGAGTTTACAGGCATAAAGTACAAAAACATTGCCATGTACACATGTAATTAAATGAGTGTGTGTGAGTAAGAGAACATAGTAGCCGTAGAATTCATACAAGTCAAGTGTCACGCCCATGCCCATAACCGGGTTATATTCATGCCAGGGCTCGGCCATGGCTAAGTTGGTATTAGTTAGCATACCAGCAACAGGGGTGGGTGTCAGCCCGTTAGTACTAACAATACATCTCCATGACAGTCTAGTCCAAATACAGTCCATGTACAGATAGCACATTTGTAAGAACTCTAGACTCAACCCTATGGCCCAAACCACACACAAGTTGTTTATGACACGGCGTAGAACAAAACATTTGAGAAAGCCTTTCCCCCAAGAAAACATAATCAAAAAGGGGCCATGAAACTCACCTTGAAATGATATAGTTCAAATCCCACAATACGCATAGCAAGCACTAAAAGTACAATACACAAAAGAATTACTATAGCACAAAAAATGACCAACATGGCAATAATCCTTTTAACCCAGCCCTTAACGCTCATCAAGGTTTTTCATTATCACTCTTATTAATTTAATCTTTTATAAAGTCATTCAACCACTTTTACATGCAAAACTTGTCTTTATTTAGATTATTTAGTTTCAACTGTTACTTTTAAGTTTGACAAGATATTACAACACATATATCTGATTGTGCATCAGTCTTGTATAAGATATCTGGAGATTGAAAAATAATGAATCATTGCATAAAATGTACCATTTGAAAGAGGAGACTTGTTAAACTACAGAAAAATAATCATCTCCATTTAACAAAATATGAGAAGGTTATGACCCGAAGAATACAGACTAATCTACTGCCCAGATTCGTCATTTTTGACCTTCAGTTTGGTTTGCTACGTTTGGAGGACCAAACGATGTCAAAACGAACGAGACCGCTTGGGTTAATTAGAGGACTCATAGGGATTAGTTTTGACCCAGAGTTTGCCCCAATTGGGCGTATTTTGACCAACTTATGACATGTACAAGATGACCCATTTTTTTGACAGCAAACTGTCCAGTTCTTAGTCTTGTTCCTTTGCGTCTCAAACTTCAATATTTGTCCGTTATCAACCCAAGTATATAAAGAACTTCTATTCCAGGTTCTTGATGTCCAAAAATTCCATTAAACACTTAGTTCACTTTAAGTTTTCAGTCTCAAACCGTTTGTTGGGTTTTAGTCTCCTGGTTTGCAACATTAATTGGTAATTTCGTTGTTCCGATCATTCAACATGTCTATCCTTTCGAGAAACAAAATCAATGACTGCAAAATGTTTTATAAGTTCAAGATGTCAATTAAGAGCAGGTCATCCAAGATTACAACCCAATTTTGATAAATTTGAAGAATATACAAGTCCAAGGATTAGGGTTTTTACCAATTAGAGAATCCAACGATCGTAACTCCTAGATCTTCATAATCCAATGCCCAAAAGAAAGAATATGAGAATGTTAGATGTAGATTTTGTATTTAGATGATGAACATCATTGAAATTTGAGTAGAACAAGATTTAAAATAATCAAGAGATGAATTTTTCTTACCATAGGTTCGAAAATGAACGAGTCTTTCTTAGTATGAGACCTTGATCTTGATTATCACCAATTCAATGGATGGCACAAAGTGAGTAGAGTTTTTCGATTGGAATGGAGGAGAAAGAAGTAGTTTTGAGTTATGGTGGCTAGGGTTTACACTAGAGAATGACTTGGAGATGAAGTTTGCTAAAGTGAGGAAAACAAGGGGAATTCCCCTTTTTTGCCAAGGCTCGGCCGAATGAAGGGGCGGATAAGGGCCTTCGGACCCTTAGCCCATCTCATCTAATCCGTCTCGTCTCGAACCGCGTGATGACTAATTTTTACGTTTTTAAATTCTGTGTTCTAAAACAGTTCCAACGAGCTATCATATGCCCTAGAATTCAGATAATTTAAATTTTTTTAACTAATTCAAGTTTATTTACTAGGCTTTAGGAAAAGCCCATGGATGTAGGATTAGTTCGGTTTCGGTGTAAAATTTTTGTTTCACCCTTTAGTAAATCCTTGATTAGGCTCAATGCACAGGACCTCATACGATGACAAGCCCAATGGTCATCATAATGATCGAAACTCTAGGCTCAACACAAAGACATAGGCCCATTAATCTAAAATTTGGGTCCACCAATATGACAAAAATCAAAGTCAAAAGTCAAAATCCAAATCAATGTCAAAGTCATCGTACCTATTTTGGTGACGGATGTCACAGTATCCCTCAGTTGAGAGAATTTTGTCTCGAAATTCAACTAAAGTTATCAACTGCATTGTCATCCACAAATAGGTGGGGGGGTACTTAGTCCTCATTCCATCTTCTCATTCACAGGTAAACTCAGGGCCTCTCTTTGAGTACCATCTTGCCTTCACAATCGGAATCTTGCTTTTCTTCAACGTCTTTATCTCTTTGTCCATGATCTCCATCGGTTTTTCAACGAATCGAAGTTCTTCATCCACTTGAATTTCTTTGAGTGGCACATGCAACGTCTCATCAGCAAGACACTTCTTGAAATTTGAAACATGGAATGTGTCTGTATACTGTTTAACTCATGCGGTAATTCAAGCCGATATGCAACAGGACCAGTTAATTCAATGATCTTGAACGGACCAACGTACCTTGGTGCTAATTTGCCTCTTTTGCCAAAACGACCAATGCCTTTTCAAGGTGACACTTTTAATAGAACGTTATCCCCAACAATGAACTCTAATGGCTTCCTTCGATTGTCAGCATAGCTTTTCTAATGATCTTGAGCCGCCTTCAACCTATCCCTAATCTGAAACATCTTTTCGGTAGTGTTTTGTATGATCTCAGGTCCATTCATTTGGCTTTCCCTAACCTCTGCCCAACACATCGGTGACCTACACTTACGTCCATATAATGCCTCAAATGGTGCACACCGAATACTTGTATGATAGCGGTTGTTATAAGAGAATTCCACCAATGGAGGATGGGTGTCCAAGTTACCACCAAAATCAATTGCATAGGCCCTCAACATATCCTCCAATGTCTGAATTGTACGCTCACTCTGACCCTCAGTCTGAGGGTGATAAGTCGTACTCATATCAAGACGCGTCCCTAGCGACTTCGGCAGACACTGCCAGAATCTCGAAGTGAAATGTGCGTCACGATAAGAGATGATTGACACTGGTACCCTATGTCTTGCCACAATCTTTCTAATATAGATCCTTGCTAATTTCTCCATTTTAAAGTCCTCCTGAATGGCCAGAAAGTGAGCAGACTTAGTCATCCAGTGTATAATAACCCAAATCAAATTGTGCCCACTATTGGTCCTCGGTAGCTTTGTAATGAAGTCCATTGCGATATTCTCCCATTTCCATTCTGAGATTTCAGGATATTGTAATAAACCTGATGGTGTCTGATGTGTTGCTTTAAACTTTGAACAAGTCAAGCATTTGCTCACATGCACAACAATATCCCGTTTCATTCCAGGCCGCCAATACAAGTCTCTAAAGTCATGATACATTTTATCCGTATTGGGATGTACCGAATCCTTGTTTTATGAGTCTCGTCTAGCACCATCTCCCGTGTATTTCCTAAAGACGGAACCCAAATTCTCTTGATGAAGTACAACCCGCCATCATCCTTCTTCATAAATTGTTTGTCCAACCCTCTCAGTGCTTCCTCTTTTTCATTCAATTTCTTTATTGCTTTCACCTAAGCGGAAATGATACAAGTATTAATACATGGATAAACCGTCATACTTGCTGCCCGTACACGTATGGGTTTAACTCGTTCTTTCTGACTTAAGGCATCAGCAACTATATTAGCTTTTCCCAGGTGCTACCAGAATTCGCAATCATAGTCACTGAGTAACTCCATCCAACGCCTCTGCCTCATGTTCAATTCCTTCTGGTCGAAAATATTTTGAAGACTCTTATGGTCTGTGTAAACAACGCACTTTGAACCGTAAAAATAATGCCTCCATATTTTGAGAGCAAAACCTATCGCGCCCAATTCGAGATCATGGGTAGTGTAGATTTTCTCGTGATTCCTGAGTTGTCGTGACGCACACATAATCACATTATCCTTTTGCATGAGCATGCATCCCAAGCCTTGATGTGATGCGTCACAGTACACCACAAATCCCTCCAACCCTTCTGGAAGTGTTAATATTGGGGCGTTACAGAACTTATCCTTTAAGTCAGGAATGCTTCCTTTTTCTTACACCCCAAACAAACTTTTTATCTTTTTCAGTCAATTGCATAAGAGGTTGCGCAATCCTCTAAAAATTCACAATAAATCGTCGGTGGTAACCTGCTAGACCTAAGAACTGTCTAATCTCCGAAGGTGTTTCGGGTGTCTTCTAGTCTTTAACAGCCTCAATCTTACCAGGGTCCACATGAATTCCCTCCCCATTTACCACATGCCCAAGGAACTTCACTTGTCGTAACTAAAACTCACACTTGGAGAACTTAGCGTATAACTTCTCTTTCCTCAACAGTTCTAAAATTGTTCTCAAATATCCTTTGTGATCCTATTTCGTCTTAGATTAGATTAAAATATCATCGATAAATATTATGACAAACTTGTCAAGATAAGGCCTACACACGCGATTCATCAAATCCATGAATACCGTTGGTGCGTTCGTTAACCCGAAGGACATGACTAGGAACTCATAATGTCCATAGCGAGTTCTAAAAGCCGTCTTCAGCACGTCCTCCTCATGCACTCTAAGTTGATGATATCCCGAACGGAGATCAATCTTTGAAAAGTACTTGGACCCATGTAGTTGGTCAAAACCGATCATCTATCATTAGAAAAGGATATCACTTCTTAACCGTTAGTTTATTCAGTTCTCTGTAGTCTATGCGCATTCTGAAAGATCAATCCTTCTTCTTAACAAAAAGTACTGGCGCTCCCCACGGTGAATGACTAGGTCGTATGAAGCCTTTATCTAAAAGTTGAAGTTGACTCGACAACTCTTGGTTTTCTGACGGAGCCAATCGATACAGGGCCTTAGCCACATGCGCCGCGTTAGGCACCAGATCAATTCAGAAGTCCACCTATCATGAAGGTGGTAATCCTGTCAGATCCTCCGGAAATACTTCCTGGAACTCTTGCACCACTGGTATGTCCTCAATCTTCTTTCCGTCAGTCTTCATACTCATAATAAGTCCCTTTTTCAATTTCGGCCTCTCACCTTACACTTCGAGCATCTCACCACCTAGAAGTGGAAGTCGTACAATCTTTTCGTTACAAACAATCTTAGCCTTGTTCTCTATTAACTAGTCCATACCCACCACTACGTCGAAGGTCCCAAGCCTAAAAGGAATAAGATTTATGCTAAAGGCATGATCATCTAATATTAGGGTACAATCTTGGATTGCCTTTTTAGTTCCTACCAAACTACCATTGGCCAACTCAATTACATATGGGGTTTGCATATAAATAGGGGTCACGTCTAACATTTCATAAATTCAGAGGATGCGAAGCTGTTAACAGCCCTCATGTCAAATAATACTTTAGCATAATGATCATTCAAAATAAACATACCCGTCACAATTTGTGTTTCCTGACGAGCTTCATTGGCTCCTAACACAAATGCTCTCCCATGAGCAGGATTTCCATTGTTACCATGTACTGGATTCGCCCCGATTGCTAACACTTGATTTTGTTGATTATTCCCAGGATTCTGATTGGTTGCTTGTCCTGGAGCTCTATTCAATCTCGGGCACGCATTGTGGTAATGCTCTAGACTTCCATACTTATAACAACCATGCTATCCACCTTCTAGTCTGACCGTGTTGATTGGCACAACTGGGTTCACTACCACCTTGCAACTCTTAGCTAGATGTCCCACTTGCTTGCAGCTAAAACAAACCGGACATGGTACAGTATTCAGAGTGAAGATTGCACTTGGTGCATTTTGGGTAAGCACCAGCATAATCCTTCCTTGTGGGTTTTGTAGCCACATAACCCTTAACCACCTTGCTTTATTATCTATTTTACCACCCGCCTGCTTGCTAGACTCACCAGCCTCTTGTCTCTTTTCACTTCCCTTGCTTAAGACTCACGTCCGAACCATTTCATCTATCAAACTACTTGCTTTCAATATGGCACTCTGAATAGTCGGGGGTGCAGCAGCAGTCACCATTCCCCGAATTTGCGATACCAAACCCCAAATGTGTCATTCAATTCTCTTCGACTTAGGCGTCACTAGGTGTGGCACTAGCTTTTCCAGTTCATGGAACCGGTCAGTATAAGCAGCATGACCCGCTCCCACCATAGAGTGATTCAAAAAATCATGTTCCAGTTTTTGCATTTCATTTATGGGGCAGTACTCCTCGGTTATTAGTGCCTTAAATTCGACCCAAGTCATGGCCATTAGCGCTTCTATACCCTGTGCCTGCACTTGTGTGTTCTACCATGTCAAAGCCTTACCTACCGGAGATCAGGAAGCATACTTCACCTTCTGATTCTCAGCACAGTGACTAATGTCCATCACGGTCTCCATCTTTTCAATCCAACGAGTCAAGGGTATAGCTCCACCCTTTCCATTAAACTCTTTAGGCTTACAAGTCATAAATTCTTTATAATTGCAATCGACCCTACCACCAGGACCATTTGCAGCAACAGGTCCATTCCCGACAATCTCATTTTGCACTGGTGCTTCACCACCATTAGCATCTTCTTCATCCCCATGATTATCATTGTCCCCTTCATTCCCATTACCATTGTTCAAGATAGTGTTACTCACTTGAGTAACAATCGTAGGTATCAATGCGGCTAACTATTGGGTGACGATTGCGGCGATATCATGATTGTCGGCCTCACTATGCTCATTATTTGGTCCACCACGTCCCCTACCATGCGGGGCATTACCCCGACCACCAGCATTCCTGCCACGCCCACGCCCCCTAGGAACCACACCTCCTCGGGCGGCACTACGAGTAACTCTTCTTGGTGGCATGTTCTAAATATAAGATAGTCGACAAACGGTTACGCATATTAACTACTATGACATAATAGTTTAGTACTCAAATATGCTATATTAGTACAAGTTGTAGCACAGAACCATTCAATCCACATCTACACATTTCACATATTTATGTCATTCAATATTCGACCACATGTCGACACATACAGATAAATTCACACAGATTTGTGCCTCCAATAACACACCAATAATTGTCTAAAATGATAATAATATTAATAATATGGTTTTAATTATCCTAATTCCAAAAATTCAAAATCATCATACTAAGTTTAATGATCCTAGAACAAAAGTATTTGAAGTAATCGAATAGTAGAAAAATAAAAGATAATCAGCATCTGCATCTCTCATTCACAACTCAATCCTAAGGGAAATCCCATGTGCACGTAACCACCATTCCTCCAGTCATACGGCGTGCAAACTCCTGCTTGCTTTTCAAGGCTGCAGGGGCAAGCATGTTACCGACATTGTCTCGAATAGTGGGTGGATGCATGGCTGCCTCTCCTATAAGTCCCACGTGGCTCTCGAACTGCTAACAAATCTCGGTGAGTCAGGCGGTGTCACGGGTATGCTTCTGGAAACTCCTTGGGGTGGGGCATTGTCGTCCGGATAAGGAATGACACTCCTCGAAGCGAATGCTCTCCTAGGTGCTCCAAATCCATATGGTCTAAAGGTCCTCCTCATAGACCTCATCACCGGCATGCGTCCTCTAGCAGTTAAGTCTCGGCTCACTGGCACCATCGGGAATGCAAGCTGCTCCTCGTGTTCAGTGTCAGATGAGATCGTGATGATATAATAGGGAATAGGATGAGCACCAGAAGTCATGACCTAGAAGAAAAGTATAAATACTTTTTCTCACATAAATAAAAGATTTAGTAGCACATAAGACAATCTACCATGTACAAGAACTTAACACATATAACATACACATGTATAATGATGCACACATAATCCTATAATGCATACTACATGTGGGTACTTAGGTTATAGTCTAGGTAGAGTAATCCACCTAATTCTCTATAACCAATGGCTCTGATACCAATCTCTCTCAGCCCCGCTGATAGTGGAAACACGAGGGCGCGATGGACAGGATCGTCATAGCACATTAGGGGTCTAAGAGAATCACTATAAGCTGTTCTCCGCAAATGGATCATGATGACGCCTGATACATGCGAACAAGTGTCAAGGACAATCACCCCATTACGAATAACCAAAATGAAATATGTCTACCAAAAAAAGTTCCAACAAAACAAACATTCCAAAACATGATCAACTATCCAAGACCCAAAAAACTCACCATCAATACATCTAATCAATAATTAATCCAAAAAGACCATAAATAAACAAGATCAAACAAAAGTCCAAAAGTAGTCTAATCTCCCGAGAGAGCGGTCTCATCTAAGTCCACATCCATTTCACCTATGCGTTGTTACCTGAAAAGACATGCTCATAAAAGTCAACATAAGTTGGTGAGTTCACAGGCACATGTAAATAAATGAGTCTGTGTAAGTAAGAGAACATAGTAGCCATAGAATTCATACAAGTCAAGTGTCATGCCCATGCACACAACCGGATTTTATTCACCCAAGGGCTCGCACATGGCCAAGTTGGTCTTAGCTAGCATACCAACAACAGGGGTGGGGTGTTAGCCCATTAGTACTAACAATACCTCTCAATGAAAGTCTAGTCCAAACACAGTCCAAGTACAGATAGCACATTTTTAAGAACACTAGACTCGACCCTATGGCCCGAACCACACACAAGTTGTTTATGACACGACGTAGAACAAAACATTTGAGCAAGCTTTTCCCCCAAAAAAACTTAATTAAAAAGGGGTCGTGAAACTCACCTTGAAATGATATAGTTCAAATCCCATAATGCGCAAAGCAAACACTAAAAGTACAATACACAAAAGAATTACTATAGCATAAAAATGCCAACGTGGACGTAATCCTTTTAACCCAGCCCTTAACGCTCATCAAGGTTTTTCATTGTCACTCTTGTTAATTTAATCTTTTATAAAGTTATTTAACCACTTTTACACGCAAAACTTGTCTTTATTTAGATTATTTAGTTTCAACTGTTACTTTTAAGTTTGTCAAGATATTAAAGCACATATATCTGATTGCGCATCAGTCTTGTATAAGCTGTTTTGATATTGAAACGATAACGAATCATTGTGTAAAAGGTATCATTTGAAAGAGGATACTTTTAGTTAAACTACAGAAAAATAATTATCTCCATTTGACAAAATTTGAGAAGGTTATGACTCGAAGAATACAGACAAATCTGCTACCCAGATTCATCAGTTTTGACCTTCAGTTTGGTCTGCTACATTTGGAGGACCAAACGATGTCGAAACTAAACGAGACCGCGGGTTAGTTAGAGCACTCATAGGTATTAATTTGTGACCCAGACTTTGCCCCAATTGGGTGTATTTTCACTAAGTTATAACATGTACAAGATGACCTATTTTTCTGACAGCAAGCTGTCCAGTTTATTAGTCTTGTTCCTTTACGTCTCAAACTTCAATATTTGCCCGTTATCAACCCGAGTATATAAAGAACTTTTATTCCAGGTTCTAGTTGTCCAATACTTCCATTAAACACTTAGTTTACTTTAAGTTTTCAGTCTCAAACAGTTTGCTGGGTTTTAGTCTCCCGGTTTGCAACGGTAATTGGTAAGTTTGTTGTTTCGATCGTTCAACACGTCTATCCTTTCGAGAAACAAATTCAATGACTTCAAAACATTTTATAATTCCAAGATGTCGATTAAGAGCACTTCATCGAAGATTACAACCCAATTTTGATGGATTTGAAGAATATACAAGTCCAAGGATTAGGGTTTTTACCAATTAGAGAATCCAACAATCGCAACTCCAAGATCTTCACAATCCAATGCCCAAAACAAAGAATATGAGAATGTTAGATGAAGATTTTGTATTTAGATGATGAACATCATTGAAATTTGAGTAGAACAAGATTTAAAATAATCAAGAGATGATTTTTGCTTACCATAGGTTCGAAGATGAGCGAGTCTTGCTTAGTATGAGACCTTGAATGTCTTTATTATCACCAATTCGATTGATGGCACAAAGAGAGTAGAGTTTTTCAATTGGAATGGAGGAGAAAGAAGTATATTTGAGTTGTGGTGGCTAGTGTTTACACTATAGAATGACTTGGAGATGAAGTTTGCTAAAGTGAGAAAAACAAGGGGAATTCCTCATGTTTGCCAAGGATCGGCCGGATGAAGGAGAGGACAAGGGCCTTCGGTCCTTGGCCCATCTCGTCTAATCCGTCTCATCTCAAACTGCGTGACGACTAATTTTTACATTTTTAAATTCCGCGTTTTAAAACGGTTCAAACGAGCTATCATATGTCCTATTCAGATAATTTATATTTTTTTGAACTAGTTCAAGTTTATTTACTAGGATTTAGGCAAATCCCATGGATGTAGAATTAGTTGGGTTTCGGTGTAAATTTTTTGTTTCACCCTTTAGTAAATCCTTGATTAGGCTTAATGCATAGGACCTTATACGATGACAAGCCTAATGTTTATCATAATGATTGATGGATCTATTGAAGCTGGTGCAACCAAAACAACACTTAGAATAAATCTGTACAATTAAGAGAAGTCTTCCCAAGGCAATGGTACAACTTCCGAAGCTTACAAGATGATCTTCTGAAGAACTTCCAATGGAGGAACTCAGTCTTCCGAGACTTAGAAGATGTCCTTCCAAAGTAAACACTTAGAAGATTATAAACAAAGTCTTCCAAAGACAAAGCCTTGGAAGAAGCTGTGTCTTCCGAAGTATAAATGGTTCGAAAGAACTTATTCTTCTGAAGCCATTTTACCTTCGGAAGAATCACAGTATGAACCAGTTGACAAAGCATGGTCCGACTGACACTTGTTGCCTACTCTGATTCACTGCAAGGTGCTTTCCACGTTCATATGGTTGACCTTACTTTTATCCACTGTTCACCATTCCTTAGTTGGTATACTTTCCACCTTTAGTAGGTGACCAAAAGGTAAGTCATGGACCTGTCATGACTACCTTATCTTAGATAATACTTTATCAAAGATACCTAACCTCTAGCAATGTAGTATTTGTTTAGTAGTAAGTCCCAGCATGTTATCTACGTATAACAAGCTGTAGATAGTAGTATATATAGTCGCTCATTGTAACTTAGTAACCATGCTTCTGCATGAGTCTTGTAATACTTAGTTGAGAGATAATATATACAGGTATCTTGATAACCATTTGTTGTGTTCTTTACTTATTATATTATTATCAATTAAGTTCTTGATTTTGCATTCATCAAATGAGTGATACTTATCCAGTTTGTGAGAAACACTAAGTGTTGAGAGACTCATATCGATCCTGCAATTTGTTGATACATATTGATGTACCTAGTTTATGTTCTGAAATGTAAAAGTCTTTCATGTCATACATATATGTAATAGATGTAATGATTGAATGAATGATATATGAATTGCATTGTGATGTTAATTTATGTTTGATTATGTCATGATATCATTATACAATATGTGTCGCACGTGTATGAACTAACTATATAGGTTTGATGTTGTTCGACATGGTTCTAAGTCAATAAGAACTTAGAAGTATGTTTAACTTAACCATGTAATAGTTCATGCTAATGGACCATACGCATGAATATATCATGCTTATGGACCAGTGCGTATGAGTCAATCGCATGATTCAGTCGTACGATTGAAGACAGGAAACCTATAAATACCACGTATTTCGTAAAAAAAAACACTTCGAATACATACGTACCCTAGCCGTCCCGAGCGTACCAAAACGTCAATCAAAGTTCATAGTTCGTTTCTGATCAATTCTCATTTGTTCTTAACGGTTGTTTAATCATTTGCGTGGATCAATTGGTTTTGGTGTCAAAACTAACGTTTTTGTTCAAAAGATACACTTTTTCGCTTCGAAAACTTGTCCTTGTCGAGCTTCTATGTCAATAGTTTCGACTTATTCCCATACGACATATTAGGGATCTTGAAAATTCATAATTTTGAGTCAAGTGTTCAAAAATTTGTTTTTTTCCCGCAGCAGCAGCTTCAGTCGCACGATTGGCCTAATCGCACGACTAAACCCCATTCGCATAGTTCAATCGCACGATTGAACTCATTCGCACAGTTCATTCGCACGGTTGAAGTTTTCCATTCGGTTGACCTCATTCGTCTAGTTCAATCGCACGACTGAATCCAATCACATGATTGAAGCCATTCGCATCCTTCAATCGCAT
>BJCN01052820.1:5293-22664 GCA_018326445.1 Flaveria brownii | reverse complement strand
ACAGCAGTTAGTAATAAAGGTTTAAAAATATTTTTTATTCACTATTACCTCATGATTTAAACTTCATTGAAAAGAAAGAAAAAATAACTTCACTTATTACTAATTCAAATTTATTAAAATTTTACATAAATGTTAATATTAAGGTTTAAAGTTGTTTTTTATTTACTATTATCACATAATTTAAATTTTATTTAATGATTTGTTACTAAATCCCTAAAATACTGGATATGGTTAAATAATTGGTTCTTAAATTCCTAAACTAATGCAAATTTAAAATATCAAATAGTTTAAATTTGTTAAACTTTTATGTAAGTGTTAGTAAGTATAGGGTTATTATGTAAGTAATTGTAAGGGGGTAATCCATACATAGTGATATAATTACTATTTTACCCTTAAAAATGGTTGTACCTTATGCATTGAGTAAAATATGTATTCTTAATTTTTAGATATCTTAAATACCCCTCCTAAATATTTTATATATAGTGTATATATATATATATATATATATATATATATATATACACACACACACCTTATAATACATAAAGGATGGGCAAAATGGTCATTTGCTCATTCTTGTAAGACGCGCCCGTTAGGTCTCCATGGAGTTCGCCTTGAGCAGTCCGTAACGTCTCCGGTGGCCGTTCAGGTCTTCTTCTCCATGGAGTTCGCCTTCACCACCATCGGTAACGTCTCCGGTATTCAATGGCATTCATTGTCGGGTCATCGGTTCAACCAATAATCACCATTTACGGTACATCTGAAATCTTTTCATCTTCGTCTTCCTCCCCTTTTTACTCATCCATTTATGTTCCCTTTTTTGCTTTCTGAGCTTTGAATTGCTGCTCAGTAAGATTTGGGAACCAGACCCTTCTTAAATCTCTTCGGTTTTAATTATGGTTCTTTGGTATATCCTGTTCCACTTATGGTTTATATTATGACACTAAAAGATTGTTAATTGTAAAACAGGGACACACAAACAACTACAGGAGTGCTGCTTTCTCAGGTACCTCTCTAATTCTTGTCTGTTTTCGTGTTTTGTCATTGCAATTGTTGTTTTCATTGTGTTAGGTTGGTTTACAGAACCTTCACTCTCCAGATCTTGTGTCAGTCACCATGTCAACCCTAAATGACTACATAGAATTTCATATAAGATGTGCCTATAAGGTGTTTGATGAAATACCTGACTCGATTAAAATATTAAGTCCACCTTTCTTTACTTGTTTATTCTTTATTTGAACATTTTAACGGTTGGATTATGTTTTGTTCAGGCATGCTTATCGATTTCTATGGCTATTACTATAACATTCGAATCTTAAATTGCTACTTGTGACAAAAGGGTCTGATGCTTGCAGATATTACACCAAGTTAATGCTATGAATTTGAATAATATATATTCGTTTTTTCGACCACTTATATAACCTTTTTTATGTGAAAATTTTTAATTATATAGGATTTTAGTGGAATAATGAAAGCTTTAAAGTTGGAGACCATGAATACGACAGGTGATGGAGATGCTTTTGTGGCTTCGATTTTCATCAACACTTGTTGCATATGTTTCTTTGGTCAACGTATGATAGTAACAAAGTTTTGATTAAAACACTTTCATAAATGAAAATTCTAATTAGATGGTTAATATATACTGGATGACCACCGGTCTAGAGAAGCTCTTAACTTTTCAAATGCTTGTGGTGGTATATCCAAAATGATCATAATTTGTTTTATCCAGAACACTTAGCTTCTGATCTGAAGGAAGAATCCCAACCTGTTGACTTTGATAGAAGTGATTCTGATTATAGTGAAGATGATGCGTTGTAGGACTTCTTTTATTAAATGTTTTCTTGTGGTTGCTGCCAAAAAAACAAGAAGAGGTTTTTGAAAGCCAGATTTTCTTGATGATATCTCTTTTCTTGCTGCAGTGACACTAAAGTATGTTTATTTTGAACTTTTGAAAAACACAAGTTAAGGCACATGAATATTTTCTGTAAATTTCACATGTAATTCTGGTTTCTTGTGTTATTTTCTTTAGTTATACATGGAGTTACCGGGCCATGCTTTTATTCTTTACTCACACATTGTTTTATTTCATTATTTGGATGCAGGTAGACATTGGGACTGATGGTAATGCTGCATATTCGATCCAGGACATATACCAGCTTTTTTGGTTTTTCTTGATGGTATATCATTTAACACTTCACTAGCATCCAAATCTAATGATCTTATTGATAGAATGTCACTTTATGCATATTTAATGTTACAATTGGTATATAATTTATTATCTAGCATGCTTAAAACTCATTACATGTTCTGAATCACTTGCACCATGGAGATCTATTAGGCTAAACTAGCTAACTAGGTAACTAAGAGTAGTTTTGATATGTTAATTGAATAATTTATAAAGAGAGGGTTAAAGAAAGTTGATCATCATTACGAAAGATACTTGAAGGAGCGACTGTCTTCGAGAGATTTGGTCTACCTCTTGAAAGTAAATTGTTATAATCGGAGAGGAAGCATCTTAGAACGTTCTAGAACTCGTTGAGTCCACCTCAACATCCACCTGGCATTCAGTTAATCATATGCAAGTGAGATAGTCACATATATTATATTATTCCATAATCTGTTATATTTGATAGCATAAATTTGGAAGTTCTATGCATTTAGAAACACACTACAGTGAGGTGTTCTTGTAATAAGCTAAGTGGGGAATTGGTCATGACGTGGTTGGGTCAAAGCAGATAAGATTTTATCCAAAACTTCTAACTCCTTGTTATTAGTATTTGCGACATAATCTGATATTGCTTTTCTTCTCGGTGATCTAGGATTTTCTTGTTTTCTTTTACCCAATTGGAGGGTATATTTACCTATATTTGCTATCATTTGCTAAGATTCAGAGGCATGCGAGAGTGGCAGTATGTGCAAGTCAGATAATTGGTTAAATTTGGGTGGTTTAAATGGGTAATGTTTATGCATTTAGAAATACACTCCAGTGAGGTGTTCTTATAATAACCTAAGTGGGGAATTGGTCATGACGTGGTTGGGTCAAAACAGGTAACATTTTTCTCCAAAACTTCTAACTCCTTGTTATTAGTATTTATGACAATCAGTAATATTCAATATAACTTTTCATTCATTTTCTTGATTGTCTTCCGGTGACTAAAGGAAACAATTTCAACCTATGGGCCGCTTAGTGATGAAGGTAGCACTTTCTATCCTCCCTTGGTTTATCATTTTTATATTATTGTTCATTCCTTTTCATTAACTTAAATTCTAATATTCATTCTGGAGACTACAGCAATTTAGATAAAATATTGATCTGTGGGCGAATAACAATTAAGGTAACATTTTTAATTCTCCTTTGGTTTATCGTTTTGTAATGCTTTTCGTTCGTTTTCATTTGACGCAGCCCTCAAGTTCTAATGTTGATTCTCGTGATGAAAAGGAAACGATTTAGATCATTGGGCTACTCATGATGCAGGTAATAGTATTGACCCTTCCTAGGTTTGTCATTCTATATAACTGTTCACTTGTTTGTAGTCACTTGATTCTAATAAAGGAGGAGAAGAAACAAGAGCATCTCTCCACATCCAACACGATAACAGATGCTGAACAGAAGGAGGGTAATACAACTGATTGGGACGATGAATGGTGGGCGACCCACATGGAGGACATAATTGAGATGTGCAAGGGCTACGACAAACCATGAACACCATACCGCAACAAGACCTGAAGTCTTTCGTATTACTATATCATGTTTGAAGATACTTTATATGTGAAAACATAAATAAAATGTTTCACTTTATTTCAAACAAAAAACATGAAGCATAAACAACATACCCTTTTGGCTTGTTGAATACTATTCCTAACACTATTAATAGGATGCTTGCTAAGCCCTTCCCTATTGTATGTATGCAAAGGCCTTCATTAACTTAAGATCACGCATGCGCGGCAACGCGCGCGGGTGCCCACTAGTTATACTATATATGGTTATTAAATAAATTTAAAATCTTAGGGCCGTTACGTTATGTAAGCAGTGCCATTGTAACGGTTGACCTAGGAACAAGAGTGACATTTTACATAATTAAAGATTGAATTATCCTAATGATACATTAATATTTAGATTATTACAATGTATCAATTTTTAGGGTTTATAGGCAAGCTAGTGGACTATTCATTGGATACTAAATTGTTACTAACAAAATTTCTATGCCTCAATGGTGGTTTAACAGTCTTGGTGTACTATTTACCTATATGGGGTTTGATATCCGTAAATAATCACCACAAAGATATTATAAGTTTCCACTTTTATTCATTTTTTAGGGTTGATGAATTTGATATCTGTCAGTAATCACTGAGGGAGATAGTTTATCACTAATATTTCTTTGGTTATAAACTTAGGATTATGTAAATATTGAATGCCCTTCCACCTTTAAATAAATGTATTGTACTATATATGTTTATTGAGTAAGTTTAAAAACCTTATGGTTGTTACGTTATGTAAGAGGCGCCATTGTAATGGTTGACCTAGGAACAAGATTGACACGTTTACGTAATCAATGACTGAATTATCCTAATGATGCATTAATAACTAAATTATTACAATCTATTTTTAGGGTTTATATAACAAGTTGGTGTCTCTTGCTTAGATACGTAATTGTTACTAACAAAATTTCTACGCCTAAATGCTGGCTTAATGGTCTTAATGTTTTATCAGTAATACGTCATTGGTAATCATACCTTTATAAGGATTGATACCCGTCAATAATCACCACAAAGATATAATAATTATTCACTATTATTTACTTTTTAGGGTTTGTTGAGTATGATATATGTTAGTAATAACCGACGGAGATAGTTTGTCAAGAATATCTCTTTGATGATATACTTAGGGATATGTAGATCTGGAATGACCTTACGCCTCTTAATATTTGTATTATAGTACATATGGTTATTGATTGTGTTTGAAACTTAACCTTAGGGTTGTAAAGTCATGTAAGAGGTGGCATTACGAGGCAAACCTAGGAACAAAAGTGACACATTTACATAACCAAAGATTAAACTATCCTAATGATACATTAATTATTAAATCATGACAATCTATTAACTTTTAGGGTTAGTATGCAGGTTGGTGGCAATTCCTTGGATACGTATGTAATTATTACTAACAAAATTTCTATGCTTGAACGGTGGCTTAACGGTCTCTATGTTCCCTTAGCAGTCCATTCGTAATCATCTTACCTTTATAGGGTTTGAAATCCGTTAATAATCACCACAAAGATATTATAAATTTCTACTTTATTTACTTTTAGGGTTTGTTAAGTTTGATATTTGTCAGTAATCATCGATGTAGATAGTTAGGGAATGCAGATCTTGAACTCCATTACACCTCTAAATAAATGTGTTATAGTATATATGTATTATTGATTTAGTTTGAAAACTTAACCTTAGGGTTGTCAAGTCTTGTAATAGGCGGCATTTTAACGCCTGACCTAGGAACAAGAGTGACTTGTTTACATAATCAAAGACACATTAATAATCAAATTATTACAATCTATCAACTTTTAGGGTTTGTATAGCAAGCTGATGGCTATTCTTTGGATATTGATTATTACTATCAAAGTTTCTATGCCTAAATGGTGGCTTAACGGTCTCCATGTTCCATCAGTAACATGTCGGTAATGATCTTATCTTTACAGGGTTTGACATTCTCAATAATCACCACAACAAAGATGCTATAAATTTCCACTTTCATTTACTTTTTAGGGTTGTTGGGCTTGATATGTGTTAGTAATCACCGAAGGAGATAGTTTGTCGATAATGTCTCTTTGGTGATATACTTAGGGATATGTAAATATATATTGAACGCCTTCCGACCACCTCTAAAGAAATGTATTATTGTATATGTGGTTATTGTAGAAGTTTGAAAACATTAGGGTTGTTAAATCATGTAAGAGGCGACATTGTAATGCTCGAACCAGGAACAAGAGTGACATGTTCACATAATCAAACATTGAATTATCCTAATAATATATTAATAATCAAATTATTACAATCTATCAACTTTTAGGGTTTGACATTTGTCAATAGTCACCACAAAGATATCAAAAAATTCTACTTTTATTTACTTTTTAAGGTTTGCTGAGTTTAATATCTTTCAGTAATCATCAGTGAAGATATTTTGTAAATAATAACTCTTTGGTGATAGACTTAGGCATTCACTAGCAAAACATAACTCTATTATTTTCCAGAAAAAAAATCACCTTTTCTTTTATAAAGTTATACTCAAAAGAATGCTTGTCCAGATATTTTTTTATGTGTAATATTACGATTTACATTAATAGTATTGGTTTTTTATTTATCATTTTCTTTGAATGAATTCATTACATACAGACAAATTAATTACTCCCGCCTTGGATTTTAGCTAATGCATTTAAATTTTATTTCATTAAGAAATATATTAAAAACCATTAATCAAGTTCATTCACCCATATATGATATATGCCATCACACAACACTTCATTTCACCTCTCTCTCTCTCTCTCTTGTTCTCTCTCTATCTTGCATGAAAGCTTCAAAAATGATGCAAGATGATGCGTTAACAAAGGTCGAACGACCTGATGAAGATAAATCGCTACCTCTTAAGAAAAGGGTTCGATTATTATCCTCTGATGAGTCCAGCGAAATGAGTCTTGATGCTGATTATGATGATCGGAGCTTCATAGACGCCGGCGATGAGGAGAATCAAGCAGAGACCTTTTTGATTGAGAAGATATCATCCGACAATGATTTGCTGATTAAGAGGTTAATTTGTGTGTTTAAAGTTTAATTCTTTTACTTTTACGTGTGAATGTGTGTGTGTTTTTTTTAATTTGTTTGTGCGGTGTGTGTGTGTGTGGTGTGTGTTTGTGTGTGTGTTTGTGTGTGTGTTTGTGTGTGTGGTGTGTGTTTGTGTGTGTGTGGTGTGTGTTTGTGTGTGTGTGGTGTGTGTTTGTGTGTGTTTTACTTGATAATTTCAATTTTCAACTCACATCGGTTACAAATTTCTTTTGCAATTAATTCAGCACCTGGTTTTTATTATTATATATAAATCTCTCGTCTTTGGTAATAAATTTTACATTTTTAATCAGATCCAAGAAGAAAGTAGGGTTTTTGGACCAACTCTAGGGTTTGATAATTTTTGTTGTGGTGCAGACAATGGTTAGGTGACTCAGCGGAGGGTGGATCGGGTGCTCGTGGTGCTGGAAAACAAGCTGATGAGATGGAGATTACGGAAGGTGGCGGCAGCGGCGGCGGAGGTGGTGATGTTGTGGTGACAGAACTTGAAGGCGGTGGTGCTGGTGGTGGCAAGGATGGTAGATCTGGTGTTGTTGGTGATGGAGAACAAGTAGAATTAACAAAGGAGGTGATGGAACATGACGGTGGTGGTGGTGGTGGCGACAACAACAACAGTGCACCTGATGGTGGAAAACAAGCTGATGAATCGAAGGAAGTCATGGAACATGGTGGTGGTGGTGGTGTCGATGACGGTGAAGGTGGCGCTGTTGGTGATGTCAAACAAGCAGAAGAAACTGAAGAAGTGATGGAACATGATGGTGATGGTGATGGTGGTGGTGGTGTCAATGACGGTGAAGGTGGCGCTGTTGGTGGCGTAAAACAAGCAGAAGAAACTGAAGAAGTCATAGAACATGATGGTGGTGGTACTGGTGGTGTCAATGACGCTAAAGGTGGTGCTGTTGGTGGCGTAAAACAAGCAGAAGAAACTGAAGAAGTGATAGGACATGATGGTGGTGGTACTGGTGGTGTCAATGACGCTGAAGGTGGCGCTGTTGGTGGCGTAAAGCAAGCAGAAGAAACTGGAGATGTGACAGAAAATGAAGGTGGTGGTGACAAAAGTGACCATGATGGGCCGGTGGCTGCAATGCTAGATGCAGACGGCGATGAGATCATGAGAAACAGTGAAACTGTTGAAGAAGGGGAGATCAATGAAGTCAATAATTTAGTGGATGATGTTGTATCCATGATAGATGATGGAGAACAAGTGCCTGAAGTTGATCCACTAACAAACCTTGAAGATCACCATGAACAAGGGAAAGAGGCTGCAATTGAAGAGGATGGTGATGGAAGTGGTGGAGTTATTGCAAATCTAGTAGGAGATCAAGAGTACCGAAAAGGAAAAATGCCAATGGAGTATGTAGTATCTACGACGGTTCATGGTGGGATCAGTGCGAGAAAGGAGGGCGAAAGCAGCGACAATGCACCTGTTTTTGGTGGTGTTGGAGAACACTTGAACAAAGATGATCCACCAACAAATCCTGAAGGTGTGCTATCTCAAGCGATTCACCATGGAGGTAGTGTCATTGGTGACGTTGGTAATGTTGGTGGTGGGCGCTCCACAGATCTTGCTATTGAAACAGGTATTGGTGCTCATACCGAAGGTAATCATGATGACTTAATGCAACAGGCTGCATTTGAAGTTCCTGATGGGGGAAGTGGCATTGACACTGCAGTTGCACCGGGAGGGGGAACCACAAATGATACTCAAATTCAACACAATCCGATGACAACCACATATGGTAGGAAGCGACAAAGCAGCCAAGAACTAGGCGGTTTATCCCAGGATGGAGGCAGTGGTGATGCACCAGGACCAGAAGCTACAAAAAAACTCAAACATGGCAAGGATGCAGCAGGTGGAAGTAGCAGCATTGCACCACGTGTCGATGGTAGTTCTGGTTCCATTGAGCCATCAGTACTTGGTGTAAACATTCCTTGTGAAGAAAAAGAAGTGCCAGTAATTCATCGGCCTATGCGTAGGTTAAGGTTATTTGGTGTTGATATTGATGTCCCTATAGAGGAGGTACCGCCACCTGCAGCAGGAACTGGAGATGGATCAAGTCTAACCAACCAAGTGTCAGATGGTGTTAGTTCATCTGCACAGAGGCCTAAACATGGGATGCGGCTGATGGGTTTCGATCTTTAGCTTGAGTTATCATATGGTGCTTGTGTGTGGGATCATGATACAGATGTTGGTCATTTTCTATTTTGCAGGTTTTAAGTTATAATGCTTATGGTATGTGTCATGAAATGAAGTTCTATCTTATAATTAATGTTATGCATGTGGTTTGAAGCTATGAATAAAACATATTTACATCCATTCTCATGTTATTAGCTACAACTTTATAAAAGGCAAGTAAACTAGTCAATGCTCAATATTTATGATCTATTTTCATAATCAGCCTTAACTATGACTGATTTGATCAAGTGCTTTCACTTTCAAATTCAGTATACGAGTAATGATAACACATCAAAAGTATAATGCAATTTCGTGATGCACATTGTAGAATCATATGCTTAGTCCAAGGAATAAATGTCATAGATTCTAAATAACTCTACACAATGGTTTAAGAAGTTTCGTTGTGTTTTCAATTGTGCTAGATTGTTATAAATATATAAGATCAATCCTTCAGTTGAGTCCAATTCTTTCAATGACCGAACAAGAACTTTTAATCTGTGTACATTGCGATGGTCCTGCAAGGGCAACAAATGACTTGTGCACCTTTGGTTCACATGGAATTAAAGAAACTAAAGATAACCATTTGTGCATCTCCATAGTGGCTACTAGTTCTAGTTGTTCTTGTGTCATCTCTAGTATATTGTAGTCCTAGTGCCCTTGTTAGTTCAAGTTGAGTTGCTTTTTTGTTTTGTTTTGGGAATGTTTGTATCATCTTTATCATTCCAAAAAAAAAAAAAAAAAATTCTATGATAACTATTTCGATTCAACACTTGGAGCCAAAGCCGAAACTTCTTCCCTTTGAGTTGCCGCTGGCTATGGCTTGTGGTGAAAATCCGATCGAGTTGCAATTTGATAAATTAGGAGAGTCCAAGTCGGTGTCAAGATTCCTGAAGATGAGAAAGAGAGTTTAAGCCTATGTTTATTACTTGAATTCTTAATTTGTGTCGTTTTATGTTTCAAGTTTCAGTTATTTTTTAGCTAGACGTAGTTAGTATAAATACATGTCAGGGTTGAAACTTTTTATATGGTAGTTCTTAAAGTTCTTATTAAAAAAAAGAGTCGTACTAGTTCATGCAACCATCGTTCTATAGTTTTAGCTTTAATTAACCCATTCACATCCCTGCTTTGGTTGGAGGTTAGTTGCATCCTACGTTCTCACTAGCAAGGTTGATCAACAATAACGGGTTAACATGAAGAAAGAAGCGAATGAAGCATGATGTACACAGCTAGTGTCGTTGAAATTATACCTTTGATTGCATATAGATTTCATTTCATTTAGTAATCCATCCATATTTGATAATAATAAGAGGTACATGTTTATAAAAAAAGTGAATGAATACTTATTAGAGAGGCAAAATCTAATGTATAATTAGGCCGATCTAATTTCACTTTGAGGACTTATATCATGTATCTATTTTTCTTATTCTAACATTATTACGTTGGCGCTAATTGGTATTAATCATGCTAAAAGCAAATGATATTTTATGGAAACTCCAACGCTTCTTTTAATTGGTAGTGTTAGAAACTAAAAATCACACATCAAAACAATGATCATAAACCCTATTTATACTAGAATAACTAACTTGCATCCTTCTCTAACTTTAGTTCCTGATAATATAAAAATATTAATTAAATAAATTGGAATCGTTATCTCCTAATTCACGTAAACAATTAATCAACTCAATCTCTTTTCTTTTCACATTCGAATTGATTCAACATTGGTTGACTCATATAGCCCCTTCTACAATGATTTAAGAGCATTGATTTGCCATTCATTCGATTGTATTTGATAAATACTCCCAATGCCAAAAACCGAAAATTTACAGCCGCAGTTGCAAAATACTTGTTATGACTGATCTTTTAGCCGCGCTTAGGTTGTTTCTCACTTATACAACACATATAATTAAATTGTCAACCTAGCTTCCGAAATAGTATGTAATTTCAATCAATCATGCTCAGTTGCAAACTCAATGACGGAATCATCTTCAAGCTTCGCTCTAACATCCTCTCATCGAACCGGAGAGTATGAGAGATGATTAAAGAGGGAAACAAAGATTGACAAAGAGGAAGCTGGGAAGGTGTTAGAAGTGGTGGTATACGGATGATGTAAACACCTCATGAACACGTGTAAGGCAAAGCAAGCACACAAAGCAAAGTTACAAATATTGCATATTGTGTATAAGAGCATGTCGGTGGCACTGTAACCACCAACATGTTTTTTTAATATGTAGTATATATGTATTTGGTATAAATCTAGTTCTAGTAAGACAAGTATTTCGACTAGCTAGATATGCTCAGTTATTATTGTATCAATAAGTGCATACTTCAACTTTATTGAAAATCTAACACTAAAGTTTTCATTTAAAGCTACCTAGGTTTGCTAGTTTCGTCGTTCAGGAACCATTTCTTCGTACACCTATAATTAGAGACGGGTGAAAAAGCCAGTTCAGGAATGTAACATTCGTAATTTTCGTTAATCTAAAAATCTACTTTGACAAATCTAAAAAAAAATTAAAAAAAATTATATTATAATAATAATAATGATATTATTATCACTATTATTAATAATAATATGGTAATAATAATATTTGATAATGATAATAACATTAACAATAATAATCTAAGTTTTTACAACTTTAGATTATAAATAATAATTTTTACATAAAATAATAACAACTCAAATCTTTAGGGGGCTAAATTGTAAATTATTTAAAACAAAAACAAAAACTTTGATCTCAGTTGCAACTTTCACAAACCACATGGACTATTTCTGTAATTATCAAAAAGTCACCCAACCCCACCCCCCTTCTTCCCCGATCGCACCACGGGTGGTCGGCCATTTTACCCACCAATTCGGGCACTAAATCTTTATAATAATTGAATTAATTAAACATAAACCACTATAAAACTACAACTAATCGATTTCCACTTCCAAATCCATCCAAAAATCGTCTGAACACCACCTTCGAACACCCTCCCCGTTCGGACCTGCAACACCCTTTAAACCCCATCTTCAATCGATTTTATTCGAAATTAACATACGGATTTGCTTCCAAATCACCATTGGAAGCTTCCCTAAAGTTTAATTTGATTATAAACACTGTTTGAGCATCAATCGATCACCCCACTGTGCCGCGACATGTTCTTGTCGAGTTCAACATCAATCGATCACCATATAGGTAATTGAACACACACACACTCGGTTTTTCATGGGGAACAAAAGCCTCATGATTCCACATACTATCATAATCGAATTCGCGTTCAATTTGGATGAGATTCGAACTAGGGTTCATAACAATTTGGGATGGTTTGCTGTTGTTACTTAAAAACAATGGGAACCGTCTCCTTTCGCGGCTGTAAGCCTTTGATCCACTGGTTCCTGCGCTCCCATGTCAAACAGGAGGTCCCGGGTTCGAACCGGGCCACCTCACCCATTTTTTTAAAGCCTTTTTAAGCCTTTAAAAATTCTAAAAAAATTCCCAAAAATCATAAAAATGTTTTTACAAACATTAAAAATTTTTAAACAACTTAATTATTTTTCTGAAATTTATTTTAACATTTGATCTATTTTATTAAATGTTTTAAATAAATAGAATTACAAATATTACAAAATTATTTCTATAAAAGTGAACTTTTAATAATAATTTAATTTATTAAATTATTATTCGACACTATATTATTTTTAATTATTCAAGATAATTACAATTATATATGTTTTATAGATTCATAGATTAATTTCAAAAAGTCATTTTGTGTCACTTAAATAATTAAATATTTTTAATTAATTATATCATATAATTAATTAATAAAATTAATTATTTGTTTTTTCCACACTTCAACAATAAATCAAACGGTTACGCGTATTGATACGTTTATTAAATTCTAAACATAATCAATTGAAATACATTCATTTCATTTATTTCAAGACATTCAAACTAAATAAATTATTTAATTTAAACTACCATTCAAAACCCAATCTCAATGGAAACCCAACCTATTTCCAATTCTCACATTATTATTATTCTAATTCGAGGCACCGTTCCTTAGGTTTAATCATAAGGAAATCGTAGGTGTCTAATCTATCACGTCAAATTCAAATCTCATCAATCAAGTGAGTATTCATATCCCCTTTTTATATCATTTCTCCTTTGGGAGAAATCATGTGATATAATATATTCAATCATGATATTCAATTGTTATTTCATTCTAAATTCAATTCAAGACAGGTTATGTTATTTCTTGCAACTATGTGAACATACTATGATAAACTGGACGACGGTAAAACCCTAATTCAATCAATCAATCCTGGTATCAATTGTAGATCTACTGGTTTGGATAACCTACCCCATATGAATAGTCGAGTGGTGATTGTGCCAGAGGCAATTAGTCAATCTATGGTGTTTGTGTGGAGTCTATTATATGCAAGTGTCAAGTCAAGGGGTTTATATTGTGTCGTTTATCTATATGCTTTACTATTGCAATATAAGTCTTAACGTTACCTTGTGAATTGGATTATTCTCAATCAATCAATCAATCTATATGTATATTCAAAACTGTGATTACTCACCAGCTAACTCATTAGCTGACTTTATTTTCTCACATGATTTCAGGTTAAGCAAGTTAGTGGACTTCTACATGCTCACTTAAGATCCGGACTTAGTCAAAATAAAAGACTATTACTATTTGTGACTTCAACTGTTGTAAATTGCTTATATAAACTCATGTTATCTTGTAATCTGATTTTAAAGTTATTTCCACTATTAGACAATCATGTGTTATGAACAATCAATCATTCACTCGTCCGCTCCGATGATTCCGCCGTCGGTCGGGGTGTGACAAGGAACTGGTTTTCTACCCGAACCGGCACCTATACGAACCACTTTATATTCAATATAAACCGTAGGCTTGTAACTAGTTTATATTTCTCATTAGTCACATCGGTTCAAAACTAGACCCGTACGGTTAAACCGAAACCGGAAAAAAAACAAAATGCTTAAAATTGGAAAAGGTAGGTCAAAAAACCAATAAAAACCAGTCAATTACCTTGAAATGACCGAATCAATGTTTACTCAAACTAATTTCGATTTGAAGCCGATACCTATACGAATTTGTACTAAAAAAAACCCCACATTTTGTGTATCTCTACCTAGAGGTCACATTGAAACTAGGTAAGAACCCGACCCGACTCGGTAGTTCCTCAACCTGGTATGGACCTGGTCCAACCCGGGTTCTCCCCAACTCGATCCGAACCCAACCGTGTTTAAACCCACTTTCTTTTAATTATCATTTTACCCTCTTAAAACTAGTTTGGACCCGACCCGAAACCCGATAAAATCCGATTTGGATTTCTTTGACCACAACCCGACCCGGTTTCAAAATTAAACCCGGTTTGTGCACCTTTATGTGAGTGTAATGTTTTTTTAGTATTAATGCATAGAATTAATAATTTCTTTAGCAAAAAGTTATGCAAACACCATTATATTTAATTTCTGGCTCATTTACATAATATCGAGTAACTTTTCAAAATTATGTAAGCATTTATTAGTTCTACACATATATGGAACTATAAGCTCTTTTAAATCTTCTAAGTTAAAAACATATGTGAACATAAATACTAGATGTTATTATTCATTAACGGGTGTGCAAAAGTTGTATATGAAATTTTTTTGCAAACGATTTAGGATGACATCATTTTTAGGTAGAAAAATAATGTTTGCCAAAGCACACAATAAACCTTGTGTTAAAACTTGAGATTTGTTTTCTTTAAATCTTAAGGGGTCATTTTAATGATAAATTTAAGGAACATTTTGGTGGTAAATTGTTTTATTTCTGTTTAAGATAATATTTTGATGGTAAAATAGCATATTTTTCAACTAAAAGTTATCAATCCAAATCTCACATAACATAAGCTTGATGCGTGTGCAAGTAAGAACATTTAAAGTCCTTTCTTTAAAACTATATGAATGTATTCCCTATATTATATAGTATGGTTATAAGTGATCGTGAGTAAACGATATATGAAATTTATTGTTTAATCTGTATTTTTGGAAAATACTACTAAAAAAATATGTTTTTAATGTATTTTATGGTGTTGTAAGTGAAGGATAGAAAAAAATAATGATAAATATATAAAAAATATTATTTAATTAAATACGAAGAGGAGAAAACAGTGATACTTGCAGAGTTTAAAACCCAACGGAAAATAATATTTGTGCGGAGGAGCAATAATTAACGTATATCGTCTCTGTTGCAAAGAGTTCCCAAAAGGCCAAAACCCTGGTTCATGCTCCTCTTAAACCTCTCGTTACACAGGGGAATTCCTACTCACTCTATGGAACCATCTTCTTCTTCAAAGGTTTCAATCATATAATGCTCTTTTCTAGATCATCTCCCTCATCAAAAGCAACATTCGTTAGGGTAAATCTCCCCCAAATCCTCAAATTCATCAACCCCCTCGCATTTTCATCTACACATTTCCACTCCACATCACCACCACCATCATCTCATACACAGTTAATCAACCACATAATCACATCATTCCGACAAGAATACCCTAATCAACACTTGTTAAAGCATTCCAGCATCTCTAATTTGAAACCCCATCAAGTAAAGTCTATTCTTTTTGGTCTACGAGCAAACCCCACTTTGGCAATTAGGTTCTTTGAGTGGTGTGAACATCATCTAGGGTTCCGTCATCATAATCTTGAATCTTTTTGTGGTTTGATTCATTTGCTTCTAGAAAAGCGGATGTTTGATCATGCACGAAAGGTGTTTGATAAAATGACTGAGAGGTTTGGGGATCTTGATTGTTTTGATGCTTTTTACGCGGGTGTTATGAGTTGTTACCATTCGAATGCTACTACTCTTTACAGCTTCTTGATCGATAACTATTGTCGAATTGGGAAGATTAATCACGCGGTTGAGGTGTTTTTCAGGATGTCAAGAACTGGTATTTCTATCTCACCTTATGCATTAATGAGAATGTTGAGCTGTTTAGTTGATTTGAAGAAGATTGAAGTTATAACAGACGTGTATTTGGAAATAAGTGGTGATAAGGATTTGTGTTCGAATGCATATGGGTATGTAATGGGTAGTTTCTTTAAGAAGGGTGATGCAAGTTTGGGATTTGAGTTTCATAGAGCCATTATTAAAAGATGGTTTGTGCCTAATGTAGTTACTTGTAACAAGATCATGAAAGGTCTTTGCAATGACAAAAGTTCAAGCATTGCATGCGACTTCTTATCTTTACTAATAGAGGTAGGACCGAGCCCCACAGTAGTAACGTTTAGCACCTTAATCAAAGCATATTGCCAGGAATCAAAACTAGAAGAAGCATTTCAGCTTTATGATCAGATGCTGGTTATAGGAATCGTTCCTGATTTAGTTGTATATAGTATTTTGGTTGATGGTCTTTTTCGCGCAGGCAAGTTAGAAGAAGGGCATCAAGTGATTTTGGCTGCATTAGATAAAGGCATTGTTTTAGATGTGGTGGTTCTTAGCTCCATGATAGATGCATATTTAAAAAAGGGAAATCTAGAAAATGGTTTTGGAGTTTACAGAAAGATGCTTAAGGGAGGGATCAAACCGAACATAGTTACATATGGCATTCTTATAAATGGATTGTGTCAAAATGGGTGGGTCGATGATGCTGCTAGCATATTTGGTCAAGTTTTAAAACAGGGTCTTGAGCCATCTATGGTACTTTATAGCAGTCTTATTGATGGCATGTGCAAGTCTGGCAATTTGAGGTATGGTTTCCGGCTATATGATGAATTGGTAGCTTATGGTTATACTCCAGACACAACGGTATATAATGTGCTTATAAATGGTCTTGCTAAACAAGGTAGGATTCGTGACGCCATTAGATTCTTCTATCAGTCTCTGAATAATGATTTAACACCTGGTATCATTGCTTACAACACTTTGATTGACGGTTTGTGTAAATTGAAGCGAATGAAGGATGCTGTGAAATTGTACATTAAAATGAGTACATATGATGTAAAACCAGATATAGCCACTTACACGGTTCTGATCAAAGCAATTATCGAGTCTGGAAGGCTTCCGGAAGCTTTGATTTTGTTCTTTCAAGTGTTGAAGAGTGGTTTGTCTCCTGACCATGTTACATATTGCACCCTTATACACGGATTTTGTAAAGAAAATAATGTTAATAACGGGTTATGGATTCTGGATTTAATGATTAAACACAGGGTAGAACCTGATATCGACATTTATAACGTCTTGATAAACGGATTTTTCAAATGTGGTCAATGGGGAAAGGCGGTTAACCTTTTTAAGCATGTTCAGAAGTATGGACCCGAACCTGATATTGTGACATACAACACAATGATCAGTGGCTATTGTTCT
>BJCN01052790.1:653-10818 GCA_018326445.1 Flaveria brownii | reverse complement strand
ATAGCTTATGTGCCCCCGCCAGTCCCCCACCACCCTTATAAATATGCACATTGTAAGCATCATTCACCAAGAAGCTCAAAGGTGTAAAGTAACCATTGATACACAATCTTCGAGCTCCATAATAATCTCTACATTTTCCATTACATCTTAATCTTCATCTCCGATCAGAACCCCAACACTTAACCCTTAATTCTGTTACACCTTAATCTTCATCTCTGATCAGAACCCCTACACTTAACCCTTAATTCTGCTGAAAACAACTTAACTTCTGATCAATCGTTGAAACATGTTCCCATCGATTCTTCATTGGTATATGTATTCATATCTCGTTATATGAATATATGATCTTCATTAGTTTGTTAACATTTTAGCTGAACAGTTGATTTGTTGTGGTTTTGATAGAACAATCAGAGGAAAATGAAACTGGCACTGAGAATTGATGATTTTGTAAGGTAAGTTTTGATTTGATTTTATATATGGTTATGAGTCCTGTTGTTGATGTTAATTTAGGAACAAAATTTTTATAATCGTTGTTGTTATGATGTTAAATCGTTGTAGATTATGATCTTGAGAATGGGGGAGAATGGAAAATTTCTAAATAATGTTCCACTTTATAGGTGTGTCAATTTTATTTCATTTGCTTTGTTTTACGTTGAATATGAATTGCTTAATTGCTTATCTACTTAGATACACAATGCTAGGGTTTAGAACTTCTGATTTTAAGTTTTTCATGTTTTGACGTGAAATAGAACTTATATGTTAGGTTGTTCTTGATGTGTGAAGTTAAATTGTGTGTTCAAATGTTGATGTGAAAGTGATATTTTGCGTAGGTGAAACCGTAAAAGGAACTTAAAGGCGCATACCTCATACAAGAAAACATAAAGTGAAAATGACATATATAAAATAAAAAAAACGTTATAAAATTAGCAATGAGAATAATCAAATTAATACTAAAAGTTAAAAGTAATAAGAAATCACAAAAATTAAATAAGATTCGCTGTTAAAACTAAATAAAAATTTTAATCTCCGCTCACCTCCCTGGCCCAAAGTGTGCTTCTCTCTTGTGCTTAATTTTTAACCCTTTCTTGCAAATTAGCAATGAGAATAATCAAATTAATACTAAAAGTTTATTATTATTTATTGCGACGAAATGTCGCCGCAAATGATTAAGCGGGATTTTTCCCGCCCTTAAAAAAGTTTTCGTGATATTAAAAAAAACAAAAACAAACAAACAAACATACCCAGTGTATCCCGCTGAAAGCAGGGTCTGGGAGGGGTAAGTGGCGGCAAGTCTTTCCTCTATCTTAAAAAAAACAAAAATAATTAATTTTTATTTTATTGCGACGAAAAATCGCCGCAAAGACTTTAAAAGTCAAAAAAGTTATTTTTTTTTCGTTTTGTGACTCTTTTGCGACGAAACACATATCGCCGCAAAAAAAATGGTCGCAAAAAATCATTTATCTTGTAGTGTTGTACATAGCATGGAACTTACATTTTAAGAGTTCATCAACAGGTACTAAACGAGCCTTCAGGTCCAGGTTCGAGGTGAGGCTTGCTTTGGAGTTATTTCGTAAAAATGATTGTTATTTCTTGTTATTTAAAACATTAACGATTACGGGAATCGCTTTCGCATACATATTGTACAAAGAGAAATCTCCAACTAAAGCTGAGTTCAAAACTCTAGTCCCAAGTTCACTTACTATGGTTCAAGCAGTGGAGGTTCAGTACAGCTAGCCTTGAAATTGAGTTTCCTATATCACAAATCACCTCTAGTTTTTGGTTGGGCCTTCTGCTTCAGTTCTGCAAGTTATTTCTACCGAAAGAAGACGTTACATTTGTACTTGAAGATGAAGAGGCAGGGCGATGTGAAGTGAAGTGAAACACTACATACAAGCTAATTCCTTCACGATGGGATGGGCTTCCTCATGTGATGCATTGTAAGTTAGTAGTGGCCAGTGGGTATGATTGGTGAAGCTGCAATTAGAGCTAATGAGATCAAAAACTACGTAAGCCCGCCACAAGTAAGGAAGTGTTTAAAAGATCGACGGGATAATTCCCTGAAATCTTTCGAGCTTTTGGGCATGAAGATCAGGTTTTCACATGATAAGATTTTGCGTTTGCATCAGAAGGTGCATTAGATGTAAAGAGGTATGTCGAGGCAATAAACACACATAAACGTGCTGAGGGTGAGATCAGAAAAGTTGTAGCAAAACTTAAGGAGTTGAAGGAAACTACTAAAAAGTTTGAGGTGGGTTGCTTGAAACCTAAACGCAAGTTGCAAGAGGAGGTTGATGCTATATTCCCTGCTTAGTGTCAAAATAGATGACCATAAATAAGCCCTTCATATAAATTTGTTAGTCAAACCTGTGATTTTATAAGCTCTGCTAATTGTATTTATTAATTAAAACATCTTTGGATATTTGATTACGATTTAAATAAAGTTATTCACTAACAAGATCATGTATGGATACATGTCGTCATCGGTGTCACTTATTCACGTGTCGATATCGGTGTCAGTTATTCACAAACGTCATCTATCACACTCTTATTGTCACATGTTATCTTCTCGCACCCTTCTAATTACCACATGTTACTAGCATAAAAAGTTAACCATTTAATAATACTAGCTAGTTGGTCTGACCCGTGCTATGCAACGAGGTTATAAAAGTAAAAAAGATTTAATTACGACAAATTATATATTAATAGTCACCATCCGAAAAAAATAACATGCGAAAAATTGATAAAAAAGTGTAATAGAAAACATTCTATAAAAATAAATATTTTAAAACAAAGAAGAAAAATAGCGAATACATAAATTATGACTTACTATAATTAATGAGCTCTATTGTAAATTGATTAAAATAAAATTTAACATAACTCGTATGCTTAAATATAAAATTTAAAAAAAAGTTAAATATGATTAAATGTAAATTTGACATAACTCGAATGATTAAGTATAAATTAAAAAAAATCACATAATTAAATGTAAATTTGATATAACTCAAAAACTTAAATATAAAATTTTAAAAAAAGATAAAATGAGTAGGTATCAATTTGAAGGAAAACAAAGAGTGATAGTGGTGTGGTTAGTTTTAAAAATTCTTATAGATTTAAATGTAAAATTAAAATAAAAATATTAATTTAGGGAAAAAGAAAATTACTATGGTAAAATTAAGAAAATCTACATGTTCATTACTCAATTTTTTTGTTTGTTATATATAGTGATACAACTGGTGTTATCATGGCTTTTTTTAACATGTTTTGCATGTTGATATATTTGGGTATTATTATTATAACTTTTTACTAATCATATATTTAAGTGTTTAAATAAATAATACTTAAATCAAATAGTATTAAGTTATAAAAATATAAATAATAAATATATATATATATATAGTTAATATTAATTTAAAATATTACACATAAAATAATACTTAAAAAAATGTATATTAAATAATATATTAATTGGAAAAAAATTATTAAATATGATCAAATTAGAAACTATTGTAAATAACACTTATAACTTATTTTAAAAAGTTATATTATATGTCTTGATTTTAAGTAAAATTACAAGTGTGTCCTTATCAAATAATTTATATAATAGTATAGATAATATAGATATAGATATTATTATTATTATCATGATTTTAAAAGTATTTAATAATTATATAGTTACGTATTCAAATAAGATAATAATTATATAAACATTTAATTATTATTATTATTACTATTATTATTATAAAAATATTTAGTAGTTATATAGTTAAGCATTCAAAAAAAATACTTATTAATAAAATTAAATATTAATTTAAAGTATTATAAATAATATAATATATGATTTAATGAATTAAATAATCTCATATTATTAGATAATATATTAATTAGTGTATTAATGAGAAAAAGTTTATTAAATAATGGCCAGATTAGAAATGATTGCATATAAAACTTGTCCCTAATAATTAAAAAGTTGTATTAGATGTATTAAGTTTTTTATAAAATTAAACTTGTGTGTTAAGGTTCCGATTATAATAGTAAAGATATTAAATGTTAAAGACATTATTATACCATTTTCAAATTTTAAAACATATTTTTATTAAAAATGATGTTCCAAAAAATTTTGTTTAAAAAGATGCAATGTTTAAAAAATGTTTTTTAAACAAAAGTTTTTAAAAGATAAAAGTTTTAACAAATTATTATTATTACTTTACTACTTAAGTTAGTTGATAATACGTAATTAAAATCATATCTTATTTAATAAATATTTTATAATTTTTTAATTACTAATTACTAATTACTAACTATTAATTTAATATTTTAATTTAATCTGTTTACGATACGAGTTTCTAAACTAGTTGTTTAAATATACGAATGGTGTAGAACATAGAATCTTATTGATAAATTATCGGTAACGTACCTACAAATTTTTACAACCAGAAAAAAAAATGCAAAATTACAATATTTCCAACATAATATAAAACCATATACTTTAATTTTTTTTCTACCCTTTCTAAAACATACACAATTAAAAAATAATCAAACATTAGCAACATTTGTACCACGTCCAACCAACCTCAACGCTTGAACAAGTGTTTCTCTAAACCTACTCAAATTCAACCTCAAATCCTGTTTATCTAAATACATCGCCCGCGCGGCGTCGTACCCGCCTTTCGCTGCTACAGACGCCGTATCCTGAAGCACGGGATGGTCCAAACCGAACTCGTCAACCAGCGAGCTCTCGTCAGGCCCCATCATATACTCCAAATACTTCACACCCATCGCGGGAGCCGGTTCGCTGTAAAACGAATCGACGTCCCATTGGAAGCCAAGAGGCCTCACTTGAACCATAACACCACCATCAGGCAAAAACACCTCATTAGCTAACCCAGCCCCATGCACCCCCACCATAACACTGCATGAGTTCACCACACGTGAGAATTTTTCAACATTCGTCATCTCTTTCGTTGAGTTTGCGATAATCACTCGAAACCCTAATTCCTCCATCATCTTCACCATTTCTTCTTGATTCAAGAACTTTCTTGTTGATTGGCGTGAAATTAGGAGTAATTTAGGTGTATTTGATGTGTCCAATATGCTTTGCGTATTTAGGTTATATGTGTTCCTGATGAATTGTCTGAAATCCGGCATTGAATAGTAATCTTGTGGGATTTCAGACGTGTTTATACCGAGGAATTTGTGGTATTTTAACCCGATTACAGCTCCTGGGAAGCAATGGGTGGTTGAATCAACGGCGGGATTGATGATTTCATGATCAGACAGGCGCGTGAACACGCGCCTGTACTTTCGTATGAACGAAAGCTTGTAATTGACTATGATGAAGTGCACGTTGGAGTTGAAGAGGCGTGAAGTTATGAATAATGGGATTAGGTTTTCGTTGAACTCGTGGAATATGTTGCCGGTGTATCCGCCGGAAGAGAAGATGACAGCGGGGTGGTGGTGGTGGTGGTCACATTTGGGTGGTGGGGGTTCGGTGGTGGTGGTGGTGATGGTGACCGGAGTAATGTCGTTCATGACGTAGGGGTTGCCTTGCATGGCGTATGGGCGGACAACGGTGGTGGCGGCGGCGGCGTTGGCGGCTGCCGGTGGTGGTTGAAGGTGGACTTGCATGGTGGTCATGTTGATTATGACGTGGTTGGTTGCGACACAATGTAGCGACCATGAGGTGTTGTCGCAGGCGAATCCTGTTGAATCAAGCTTGGTTCGATCCTCACCTGTGTTGAATAATAAAATTCTTTAGATATATTAATTATCGATTACTAGAATACAATGTTATAATTGTAATACAAGAACATAAAAAAAAAAAAGAATTGTGTTGATAACGTGAGCCATGTGTATGATATATTAATATTCAAATAACTTGAGAAAAGTTGACATTTAAACTTGTCTTATAAAACAGATTTTAATATGTTTGACTTATCACCAGCATTCCATTTTTAAGCACATGTGCACAAAGTGACAAAAAAAGGTCTAATACACCTGGACTTCTATATATAGTTGTATTGTTTCATGTTATTCAAATTGCAAAATGCTAATTTAAGTTTTCTAGTAGTGTTAAGAATGTAATTTATTACATTAATATTTTGAGAGTACTAAATTTATGAGGATGGTGAATTTGAAATCATTTGATCTTAGTTTTTGAGGATTTTAAAACATGGAAGCTAAGTTTATAATTCAAGATCATCTATCTTGCAAGTAATTAAGGCCCTGATCTCAACTTCATATTTAGGTGACCTAATAGTACTGTCCATCATGATGATATAAAAATAAACATTGAAGAATTGCAAATAATAAAGGGAAGTTATGAATTTCCTTGATTTTAATTGTATTGTATTGTATTGTATTGCAAAATGCTATATTCTAAAATAAATATAAACTTCAATTCTTGTTTGTATTGGCTAAATGAACATATGTTGCAGAGGAAAACTTAACCATGAATTGAATTTCAGGTTAGATTCCATGAATTTTTTTGCTGATACGGCGGAAACAAAAGAGGGTCAATAGTGTTCGTACGTTGACCCCCAAATCACCATAATTTGTCAATTTTTATAAAAAAAAACATAAGTTAGATCCTTAGTTATAGTCGGTAAAAAAGAAGTTACGATGACCCTCTGAATAAGAACTTATAATTCCCCCGGTTTAAGTGATGTGTGCATGTGTGTGAGATAGAGAAAGAGTTACCTCCTACTAGTCTTGATAAAAGATACTGCATAGATTGCTGTTGATCATCCTTTTTAACTGCAGTGTACTTCATATCAGCCTTCAATTCTGACAAGATTTGCCTCCCTGTAACTGCAATTAATCTCTATTGGTTACAAAATCCATCAGGAAGAAAATGATATGATCATGATGAATCACATGAATGTAAGCAATTAAAACTTACTTTTAATTTGTTGAGATGGGGTTGACTTAAAGGTGATAAGCTCAACATACAGCAAATGGAAAAGAAAAAAGGCACAAAGTGTTTGAGTTGCAAACAGAAGTAGTTTGATCCCTCCTTTTCCCTTCTCCATTTGGTTTTAATTAGCTTACACTAACCCTTTATGTATACAATCATGCATGATGCATATATATGGTGTAATGATCTAAAAAAATGAAGACTTTTTCTTTCATTTAATTTTTATTTTTCCAAACACATGGGATCACAACTCAATTAGTGATTTATGAGAAAAAAAAAATAGATTTGATAAGACAAATTTACCCCCATTTTGTTTGTTAACAATAACATACATCAAAGGTAAAAATGTTGGTAGATTCGTATCTAATTAGTATATGTATTAGATAACGTTTTAGAGCGTTCACAGCAAGTTTTTTTATATATTATTATGAGTGTCTTCTTCATATTATAGGGAATGATTGTGAGTGTTTATAAGTGGATGAGATAGGAAATTCTACGGTTAATCTGTATATTTGAAAAAACACTGTTTAACCCTTATAAGTTTTATAATATTTTTAAAAGTGATTTTGATTAGAGATCTATAGAAACTGTAATTATAAACGCATAAAAGTATTCTTTAATTGAAGAAAAAGAGAAAACATAGTAATATGTAATGTAATTATAAAGGTAAGAATATGTAAATAATGTTCTTCTAGGTAGACTACTTATCTGCTTATTGCATTTTGATACTACAAATAAAACCGTTTATGATATTTTGGATTGGTCATTTGAACTATAAATCTAATTTTGTATGAGTGAAACAAAATGTTTTAGATAATCACTTGGGATTGCTTATTTTAAACTGCTTATTGTTAAAAACAAATATTATAAATAATTTTAATAAGCAAAGTATACAAAAGCAGTATAGTACTTAGACTGAATTGTCTTGACCATATATGACATAATGGAAATTAATCTTTATTAAGATCCATGTATTTCAAACATAAAACTGTGGCCACTGGAATTCAATCAAATAACACGGTTTAAGACTTTTATATTATTATAGTCAACCTTCATAACGTGTGAAGGAAAAGCTGGTTAATTACGTATACAAAAGGTTGATCACCAAGCTTTTGACTATTAAACTAGTTGAATTTTTGTACGCACATAAGTATGAAACCTGTCTTTATAAAAATAATGACATGTATCGGCAGTCATATCCATCAAAGAAAGGTGGTTAACGATGGAAATTCATCGGAATAAACCGCGTAATTTGGTTTTAGAAAGAACACAAACGGAAATTACAAAAACAATCACGTACATTAGGAAAGCCTTGTGATCAGTGATACTTTATGTTCTAGTACTTTACGTAGTATAAAATTAAAAGTTATATTATATGTATGAAAATGTCAATTACATGTTGTGTTATGGTACTTTTATACACTCCTTAATTTACAATAGATTTCATTTGAAATGCCTTTATAAACAGCTTGCAGAATTGCTTTATTCAGTTTAATATATTGTATTTCATAATTCAAGTATGTTTTAGACATTTGACATCTGACCACATGTACACATTGTTTGTTCCGGACCCAACGGCACTACTAATTATGTAGTCATTAACTATAAACGTTAATCATGTTTACGGATTAAAATATTATGGGTCATGTGGCGCCATTTCATATGATCAATGACATATTAAACCGCAATAAAGAAATATTCTTATTTAATTAAATAAATATAAGGGATTAGAACAACCTATTTTTATAATATTGGTCTTAGGGAACCGAATCAAGCTGATCAAAATAAAAATAGGCTAAATTATATACTATTAAATCCTAAGTATATAAAGATATAAATATCGTTTGATACACCCCTTAGACTAAGGTCGGGAGCCTGTAGAGAGTCAAGTTGCACTATGATTATCACACCAATTCGATCAAAAACCAATAGCATTATTGTGATGTAACTTTAAAGTTCAAGATCAAAGAAAAGCTTAGTTGAAGCAATGTAAGTTCAACTAAGTATACTAACAAGAGCGTTGTATCCTGACTTGATAGAATATTTAACGATTTTTCTTTTCTTTCATGTTGTCTATAAATAAAAGCACCTAATTAAACCGTAAAACTACCAATAGATTATTGACCAACAATATATATTTGTTAGCAAGTACATATTTAGCTTAGAGATTGTAATCAAAACGAGACGTGTGCCCATCAATCATTCATAATTGATTAGAACTTTATAACTAATGTGCTCTTGATCCATTTAAATTAATAAATTAATATGTAAAATTGCTACCTATGTTTTAAAATTTTTTGATTTGATTCGTATGTATACTCTTTGTTGTTTCCCCTTGCCTAGTCACCTCATCAATTATATATATTTTTATTGCCTAACCGGACAACTGTATATTTATTACAACTAATTAAACAAAAGAGTGATAGGGAAGTTTGAACCATAAAAGTTAAATTGAACTCATGCTCTGGCTGATTACGATAATGACATGTTTTTTAAATAAAGGTTCTCCGATTGACATAAGTTAATTACCAAAAACAAAACCTGATGGCCGGTGGTTAAGCTACTAAAACATCATATTTATTTGCTTAGAGATAAACTAATTAGTATTATTTATACTTTAACTATAATTTATAATACCTAAGAAGCAGTAAGTTTAAAATATTTAGAATTTTTTTTACTAAATATGAAATTATTTTATTAATGTTGATATTGATATTCAAGTCAACAAAGTCTTCTTTTTTATCTTCAAGTGTTGCTCATGGGTTTATGTTCATGATTATGTTAAAATGTCAAAATTTTCTATAGTTTATGTATAGATAATTCATGTAAGTACATTTCTAAAGTTATTATTTCCAAAGATAAATCGTATTTTTTAAAATATTCACATATCAAACATTTAAGAAGATCATATAAAAGAACCAAAAAACATAAGACAAAATATATGCTCTCGTAGCAACACACTGACATTCCCACTATTTAACTAATATAAGTAATTGAACATACAGATTTCAACGTATCCGTTTGAAATTACAAAAATAAATTTTGATCATTTCAAACTATGAGTTAGAGATCGATTACTATTCATACGATAATCATGTGCGAACTTTTAATAAGGAGGGGAGGGGTCAACCAGCCCCATAGAATTTCTATATATACATATATATATATATGTATATATATAACGCGTCTTAATGGTTTCAATCAAACTATGAGTTAGAGATCGATTGTAAACCCCCCCCCCCCCCCCCCCCC
>BJCN01052679.1:5209-17991 GCA_018326445.1 Flaveria brownii | reverse complement strand
TAATTTTTTATTTTTTATTTTTTTGTTTATTTTTTTTCTTATTGAAGACGACTAGGGGAAAAAAAGCTCCGAATTACTTTTTTGAAATTCAATTTTGATTGTGAAATATAATTTTTTTGTGTATTTTTTGACTCATTGTGTCTTTTTTTGACTCATTGTGTCTTCTCATATTTTGTAACAAAAATACACTTTGTATTTAAATTTTTTTCTTATATAAATACTTGTATCTGTATTATTATGTCTTTAGCTATTAATTAGAACAAATCAAATGAATAATAAAATGTAATTTTTCATTGCCTTATCAAGTGAGAAGATATCATCAACAAACAAATAAACACTTTTAATTGAAATTTATGTGTGATTACCAGACATATATAAGATATTAAGTTAAAACTAATTAAACTTAAATACAATTCATAATGCCGCCAAAAAAAAGATTAAATACATTAGTATCAAAGACTAATTAACATTGTCAACTATAACTATTTAGTTTATTACAAAAATTATGCTAATCTACAACTACAAAATATTTAGTGATGTTTTTGTGGTTTACCGATTACAGCCACCATCTACAATCTATACTTCCATCTTCAGCTTGCACTTTGTAACAGCCCTCCTCACATAAGAAGTCTGGTTATAACAATAAAGTACAGAAACACGCATAAAGTACAACATACTTATGCAGGGAATCTAAGGTCACTACATCAACAACATAAAACGGATCCTAAACTGACCCGCGGGTCGTCATTTACCCTATCATCTTTTGGAGGAGGTGGAGATCTCACCATATTTGCAGAAGTCTGTTCATCGGGAATACAACAAAAGCTTCAAAAGTTTTGTTGCCCAATACCAGCTTGTTAGAACTACAGGATAATAAAATATAAAAGTTATACACCCATAGTCGATTATGGTATGTCTAGAAGTGGCATTTTCGACTCATTTACTCATGGATGGATAGACCCGGGCTTACTTTTAGTTAAACGACTTGCATAAAAAGATAATGAACTTTGTTTTGATTTCTATTTTGGGTAACACACTTTATTTGTACTCAAAGAAGGCTCAAATGAATGTTTTCAGTTAGGATTGGATTCATATTACCCTAAGGTGGTTTTCAAAGAAATTTAAAGTTTTGAGCCTTCTTATGGGCGAAAACAAAGTGTGTTACCAAAAATAGAATCAGAGGAAAGTTGATTACATTCTTACGTGGTCGCCCAAAAGAAAACACACAAACAGGCAGAATGTCGCCCAAAGCATACTTTTAGTGCATAAAACCTTCTAAATTATTTTATTTAAAAAAATGATTTGTTCTTACTGAAATAATATAACTTCCATACTCATACTTGACACAGTAACTATTAATATAACAAATTAAGAACAAACCTTGAAGAATTTCACAAGGCAACGAACCAGTATGTATTTGTGGGCCCTAAGTCAGGGATTCCTATGATGAAATAGCTTTGTAATTGCTCTCCGTTCACAATCCTACATATAATAATAAGGTAAATAAAAATAAGCAAACTCGACAGAGAACAAAACAAGTTTAAATTGAATGGTTATAGATGTATTTGTATAACCTTTTAGAGTCAAGTTACCTTAAACATATGTAGCACAAATGGTTTATCAGGGTTCGTTCTTTTCAACTTCAAAAATGTATATCCAAAGCTCAGTTGATCACGTGAAGTAAAACGATCAACTTCATTAAACCAAAGACACGAAAACAAATTTGACATTGGCGTATGTGCCCTAACTATAAAAGAACCTTCCGGAACATCTGCGATCACAGATACAGAAAGGATTAATGTCTTAAAACCAACCTTGGAAACCAGTCTGCAAAATATGAAATAAAATAAACTACCCGTGATACGCACAACTTGGAAGAGGTTTATTCGGGTCAGAGGGGTCAAACTTAGGCAAACCATCAGACTGATAAAAGAAAAACTGTTGGTCAATCGCTGTGTGATTGTATTTATTTAAACGTTTATTTTGTTGTACTTCATCCCACACACAATGACGAGTGTAATGGTTGGAAATTGCATATTCTGCTTTATTCCGCCACAAAAAATATTCGATTAGCAGCATTGGATCTGTATGCAGCCTCAACTTGCTATCAAGCCAAATCGAATACCTGAAAGCACCAATAACTAGAAATCAAAAACCATCTACAATTTACCAAGGAAGTGTTTGAATGTGTGTTATGAAATTGGTAATTTGATTATTGAGACGCTTTTTGGGTAACCCGTGCGGTCCCATGGCTACATGAGGGGTAAATCACGTAAACCACAAACAAAAGGCATGGGGCCAGCTGGCCAGGATTGGTCCTGACTGAGACAAATCCAAATAATAAGTTCTTAGACGTAAAGTGATTTCAGTTATCTGATTTTAGAAATAATTAGTTTTGGATAATCAGATTTATACATAGTGCAGCTTGCAAAGCTGGTTGTTTAAAAAAATATTAAGTTTACTTGTTTGGCCCTCTTTTATATCCACCATTTATTTGTTACCATACAAACTATTTATTGGATTTATATATAAGATAAAAAGTTTAACGGAATAAGTCAACAAATAATTTATTAAAGGTAAATTTATATTAGATTTGGATACCTATAGCAAGACATCAAATATTTGTTTTGGTCATTTTATCTATAAGTTCCTTAAATAATAGAAACTTGTTAAACACTCAAACAACAATTTATCTCTAATTGTTACAAATTCAAACATCATAAGCACATCCAAATACCATCTCATGCATCATGTATCAAAAGAACTTTTAAACAAATAACTTACAAATATATATAGTGCATTTCATAGAAAATTAATTGTCATATTTTAATTATTTAAAAGCTTCAAAAAACTTGAAAAAAAGGAGCTTCCCATGATTTTATCTATTTTTTCATTAAACAATTAGAATGCGCTACACTCTCATGTTATGTGACTATTACAACTTCGAACAGCATAAGCACAAAACGTATTATTATAGTTGATTATGTGATTCCGACTATCCAATCTAACACAACCAATTACACACATCTAAACACCCCATAAGATAAGTTCATAGTTTGAGGATCACCTAGCTGATGGGAAGAGACGATGTGACAAAAATTTTGGCACTTTTCCAGTTTTCCTCATGTCATCATATGGTAGATTGCTTACAACAACTATCTTCCATAAGCCAATAAACCTTTTTTCATCAGGAATACTTCCCTCCTTTGATAGTTTTACAAGTGTTTCCTTGTCAACAAACATAATGAAGCACACGTTCTCCTTTGAGTATTGACTAATCTGCAACATTACATAATATCACAAAGAGTAAGATGATTTTCAAATTATTTGTGCATTAAGTAGTATAATAAACAAGCAAGCACAATGAAATCACAGTTTTAAAGTACCAATAGAAGACTTTTTGACAGACACTTAAGTTAGTAATTGCTACGGTGGCAGAATGGGCGTGTCAAGCAGTTTGTGCTGTGGCTGATGGACGTATTTCATAAAGCTAACATATTTTTAATTTACCAGCCTGACAAGTTATAAATAAAACACAACCCCCATTCACATGTAAATGAGTTGAAATTGGCACCTCTAATAACTATGATGGTCTTGAACGAGGATGATGAGGGGAATCCTTATTAGAATCACCAATCATTATTTCATTAAAGCTGGTGAAATATCATAAAATAAGAAATTATACCATTTTGCTAGTAGGCCTTCGCAAAAAGTCTGAGCTTCCAAAAATACAGGATGATACAACAACAGTACAAGTATTCATGTACATTCTGTCCTCTTTGTCCAGATCAAACCCAGTGTTTGGGAACCCTTCAGATCCCTCTACAAAACCACAATGAATTGTTTGATTGACTGCATGGAAAGATTGTTCTCTTTCTTCAAGTGTTTGATGACCTCCAAATCTGGGAGTAATATGATTTGCATGGGATTGTATGTTCTCCCTCACAATGTATTGTAATGAAAATTTTACAAAACTCCAAAAAGTTTTGGGCTCAACAGGTGCTTCAGTTGGGTCCTTTAAGTCAACTTTGCAAGGGTAAAAACCTAAAACATGAAATACAAAGAAATATCATACAAATATCAATGATAGGGTCAAAATGGGACAAACATGGAGAAATTAAACTGTTGAATGCTACAATATGAATGGAACCAAATTTCAGGACTTCCATAAATAAAGAACTGTTAAGTGGAAGTATATTTTATATGGTACAAAATTACCGATGGAATGATGTAAATTTAGGCAAGAAACTTTTATCAAATGGTATTGAGAAAGATTTTATTGTTAATGCAACAAGAGCAAGGCATACACTATATAGTATAAGGAACTCTTACGTGCCCTACGAAGTTTCTTTTTTGGTTGTTCCATGGTATTTGATTCTACCAACACATCTTTTACATCTGTTATTGTTGAAATGTTTTGATGTTCTTCTACACCTGCAAAGAAAATACAAGAATGTATAAGGACATATGCAATCTAAGGATAAAATATCAGTATGTCTCGTGTTAATCTCAAATCAAGATAGCAAAAAGATGATATACATGTCAATATAGTTTAGTAATACCTAGATTGCAGGATCCTAGATGTGATACAAAAGAATGATTTGTCATGTAGTTTTAATAACTAACTATACACTAAATGATCCTCAACCGCTAAGGTCTAAAAGTGGATTCTTTCAGCTCATGTATCATGTCATATATCCAAGTCTATCCATTAACTTAGCTGGTAATGCCTATGTTATATAAAAAGTAGGAGGCCATAACCTGAAATCATTGGCATAATATAAAGACATGGGTTTACAATATATACTCTACCAAATAGCAGTCCCCAGCGGAGAAAAATATCACTTTGTCCTCAATTTACCACTCACAGTAAGACAATTCCTTTATATTTCTGGATTCCAGAAACTGGACCACAGGGTTGAGAGCCTATATAACACTTCAAAGTTGAAAAAAAAGCATATTCAAATGCTAGTTCTCATCTGTTTTATGCAAATAACCATGCAAATTCGTGTTTAGGTAGAACAGTAAGCAACCATGTTAAGCTTCATGCTTAATTGCTTATTCCTTTGTGAAATAATGAAATCGAATTTGATAACAAATTACCATGGAAGAACATCTTAAATCCGAATGTAGCGATACAAATGGAGCATAAAGCAGCAGACGAGAGTATCCAAAACAACAATCTCCTTCTTCCAGACCTCCTGCTACGACGAACAGCCAGTGATCCATAATCATTACTATAGTCAGCAGTTTTACTCAGATCTGAACCAGTAAAACCTCCCCTCCTCTCCGGTAACATTTCAGTTTTCCCTAAACCTAATCTGCTACGAATTCATCTCTATACAATCACCGTAGCTCTTCAAATCCATAAGATCTACAATAACATTATGCAGCAAATCAGATTACACTAATTTAGCTTCAAATTAAACGGATACATTCAAATGAAACTAGATTTACCTGTTTTCTTCTGATTGCGAGCCCTAATTAGTAATTACAGTGATGATTTTGTGCGTTGGACATGTTGTTTTCGTGTTGAAGATTGAGAGAATCAAAATTTTGACGAGTGAAAAGATATTGATGAAAGGGGACAATTGTCGGTCGTGTATCCGACGAATGTGATGAGGGTGAATGGTGAAAGCGCCTTTTTTGGAAATCAATGTACTTTTCTTTAGCAAATATGGCATCATGTATACTTAGATTTTTTATTTTTTTTAAGAACAAATGGTTTGTTTCAGATTCAAAAATGCAAACAGAAGACTGAAAAATTCGGACAGTTTATTTTACGAGTAAATATTTGAATGATTCAAACATTTACTTCTAAATGGTTAATTATTATATTAATAATGAGTGATTAAAACATTTTATCTGAATTAATCAGACATTTACATTTGAATAATTTAACGATATGCTAGCTATTAATGGTTCGGTACTTAATGGTTCAGACTTTTTATTGGTTCAGCACTTAATCCTTCAGAAATTAACAAACAATCATTTCGTCTTGAATGATATATGTTATATTATTTGAATCCATCAATCCGCTTTTTTATATGGGACCGCACCCTCGATCCACTTGGAAAAAAACAACTGGTTCATGCATACTTGATTCAACCAATAATATTTGGTCTAGGGTGTTCATGGTACGTTTTATGTTTTAACTATTATGAGCAAAAAAAATAAAAAATGATACCGTTTATCTTTATATTTGGTAACATATTATTCACCGTTATTATGTTTTTAATAATGTTTGAAATTAGTTGTGAGTAGATGAGAAATAAAGGTGATGATAAAAGTATAGAATAGTATTATATAATTGAAAGTATAAAAAAATAATGATTTTTAATGTCTTTATTAAGAATATTAATAAAAAAAAATTATGACTACTTTAAGTCAAACTATATGTCGAACTTTTTATACGTATTTTATTTTTAAATAATCATTACATTTACTTTGCAAGATTTAAAGAGATGTATGTCTCGAAAAATATATTATGTTACTAATAAGATAAATTTTTTACTTCATCGTGTATTTAGAAAAAGTAGACCATAAAATAGGGGTGTGCATAGATCAGTTTGGTTCGCTTTTAGCATAAAACAAAAACCAAAAACCGATATTTTTGTATCTAGATTTTTAAAACCATTCGGTTTCAAATTTCTAAAACCGTTCTGTTTCGGATTTCTCCATTTTTGCTTTTTGGTTTTCATTTAGGTTTTGGTTTGGTTTCGTTTTTTTTTTCGGTTTTACCATTTGATCTTTAAGCTTTTAAATAAAAATTTGATCTAAAGCAATGAATTTAAACTAAACATTATGGACTTACATTATTTTGTTGATATTTAAATATAATCTGCATATTCTTATAAATTACCTAACATTAAATGAATTGCAATTCATAAAATATAATAACAAAAAATTTAATAAAACATTTTAATCTACCAATTAAAAAAAATCATATTATTAACCTAAATATTAAAAAAAAAGTAGATAACATGAGTTACCAAGTAACTAATAGGCTAATCATGTTTATAAGTGTATGAATACGCATTTAATTTTACAAAATTAAGTTGTATGGTTTCGGTTTGGTTTTTTCGTTTTTTGTTTTCAGCAAAACTAAAACCAAACCGAAAAATAAGTCTGTACAAAACCATCAAACCAAACCATCAACTTCTTATTGGTTTTGTTTTTTTAGTTCAATTTCGTCAATTATTTAAATTCAGATCGATTATTATGATTTTTTCCCCAACATAACGTAGAAGTAAATAAATAAGAAAAAAACTTTTTTAAAATTAATCAATCACATAGAATCAAACAAAAGGGGGAGAAATATCAACCCACACACAATCCATTAACAGGGTTTCTGATTGAATCGCTATACGATCAAACCAAAAGCAAAAATGGCGAATGAAATGGAAGAACTCATCGGCTTCCTATCGTCTCCTTCACCACAAGTTACTTCAATCCCTTACTGTTCTGTTTCAAATATCACATCATTTTGTTTGCTGTTTAAACCCTAATCTACACACGTGTTTTTAACACTGATACTGTAATCATTGCCTGTGATTACAATTTAAACGAGTTATATTCATTCTGAAACTTAAATCAATTTGTTCGATTAGATTAGAAACAGTAACAGTTCTAATGGTGTTTACAAAGCGTAATCCGTATGCCGTATGAACCTTCTAATGTCTTGTTGTATGTGATCGAAAGTAACAGCCGAGTATCGTATGCAACATTATTTGTTTTCAAGTTTTTATAATTGTGTATGATGATTCATTAGGTGAAGAAGGCAGCTGTTGATATTGTTCGTGGGTTAACTGGATCAGAGGAAGGGTTACAGTCCCTTGCTAGTTACTCTAAAACCGTTCTTCCGGCGTTGTCACGACTGTTAGGTGAAAACAAGGTGCTAGTTTGTTTAAGTTTTGAGAGTAAGCATAGTATTTGGCTGTCAGTTTTATGATGAATTGGATGGTAGCATATTATTTAGCTGTCAGTTTTATGATGAATTGGATGGTAATATGATGAAGTGTAATGCAGCCGTTAGGGGTGTTCATGATCTGGTCTGGCCAGTTTTGACAAAAATTCCAGGTCGAGTGGCTAATTACGGTCTCTAGAAATGACAAACCAAACGGTCGGGTTGGGTGGGTTGGCTGGACAGGCCGGTTTATCAAATTGACGGTTTCACAGTTCAGTTTTGGTGGATTGGTGGTTTGAACTGATTTATTTATCTTTTTTGAAATCATTAGTTTGTATTAAAAACTTAAAGATGATAAAAATGGTTCACATTTACGATACATATACATAGCTACAGATTTCGATAATGAAAAAAAATATATAAGTAACAAAGGCTGGTTTTACAAGTTTTATCCAATCCGTTACATTGCCAAACCACGAAAACCAAACTGTGAACCGAACTGTTTGGATTTCAAATGGCCAACTTGCTGCAGATTGGGTGATACAGTCTGATTAAATGGTTTTTGAACACCCCTAGCAGCTATGATACATGAACAAATTGTTTATGCTTTAAGTTTGCACTTTTCTTTTTTTCATATAATGGATCGGATTTGAGAATTATGTTTCAGGAGGTATCTGAACCCGCATCAGAGGCTCTTGTAAATCTGTCGCAAAATTCTGATTTGGCAGCAAAGATGATTGAAATGGGTCTAATTAATACAGCAATGGATGTTTTGTACAAACAAGGATGTGCAATCATCGGACTATTGGTCATGCTTCTTGTGAATCTTACACAACTAGATGCTGGTGTTGAATCATTGCTTCAGGTTCTTTCATTTCTTTTCATTTGGACAGCTTGTCGCAGACAAATAAAATATTAATTATTTATGTTTAAAATGTAATTAGGTGGGAGCTGATAAAGTGCAGGGGCTGTATGTCATGAAACTTGTGAGATCGTTTTGTACTTCATCCAATGAGAAAGAAGGTCCATCTTTCTTATCTAGATGTCATTACCTTTCTAAAAATTAATTGTTCTGATACCATTTAAACGATGCTCAATAAGTGTGCTTTTTTTAACATTACCTATATATTCTTTGTTGCATTTGAGCAGATGATCCATTTGGACATGTTGGTTCCATACTTGTGAATGTTTCAAAAAACAAAGCAGGGAGAACTCTTCTTTTAGATCCCAAACGTGGTCTCTTGAAACAAATTATCAGGCAGTTTGATTCTACAAGCCTATTGCGGAAGAAAGGGGTATGTTCAATATTATTCTTAGGTGATCATATTATGCATGTTGTAGAGAAAATTAGAAAATACGATCAGAAACAATAGCTCGAATAATATTACTTAGGTATTTGAACCTGTAAATGTTGCATTAAAGGAAGGATAAATGCCAAAAATGAGCCATATACTTTTCTCTGTGCCTTGTCTTGCAAATTGTAACATTTTTTTATCCATTTGGTGATTACAAGCTTTATGAAGGCCCATGTTGGTGCTTAGTGAATAAAAAAAGACAAAATAATAACCAGATAAGGGCAAAAAGATTTATATAATCACCAGATATGTGTAAAAAACTTTAATTACCTAAGTAGGCTGTTCATAAAACTTAGGGGGCGTTTGGTTCGCGGAATTTTGTTGGAATTGGAATTTGAATTGATATTAAAAGGAATTTGTATTTGGAATTCAATATTTTCCAAAAATTTGAAATTCAAGGGAATTGGAATCTATAAAGGGAATTTAAATTCCAAACGCATTGCTATATTTTGACAATGATCTATTTTGCTAGTTATCATAAAAGAGTGGTACCACAATAAATCATTTTTGAATGTATATTGCTATATTTTGACAATTGACCATAAAAGAAATGCTACACTTGTATGATAATTATATTAAATGTTTATTGATATTGAACATTCAACATTTTCTTGCCTGAAACTATACTTCTGTAGGTATCTGGGACTATTCGTAACTGCTGTTTTGAAGCTGATAATCAGCTACAGAATTTGCTTTTGATATCGGAGTTCCTATGGCCAGCTCTACTTCTACCAGTTGCTGGAAACAAGGTTACATTTATATTTTTCATTGCACAGGTTTATTTTTTTATTTTTTTTTTAAATGTTTTTTTGGCAATGTCAGGTGTATAATGAACAAGATACTTCAAAAATGCCTCTTGAACTGGCAAGTGCACTCTCAATTGAGCGTGAGCCGGTCACTGATCCTGAAATCCGTATCCAAGCATTGGAAGCTATTTACTTAATCATATTACAGGTCATATTAATTGCAATTTTCATAAAAGATGAAAGATTGTTACATTCTGGTGCAATAAATTATTTATATACTGGGACTTAACACAGTTTCTCTGATCCTGATGTTTTAGGGGGCAGGTCGAAGGGCATTTTGGTCGGTGAATGGACCACGGATACTCCAAATCGGGTATGAGGAGGAAGAAGACACGAAAGTAATGGGTGCTTATGAGCAGATTGGCTCTTTGGTATACTTCCTCTCTCATAATATAAGGACAAACTTCTAGAAAATGCACCTTAACTGGGGTTTTGTATTTGTGACATGACACAGAAAGGCCACATGCACCTGACACAAACTTCACATGTGTGGATTTATCTAAATGGGTCTGGGTTAGTTTGGATCAAACCCACAGACACATTTAGCTAAATGGGTCCTGTTCGCGTTGACTTGTCGGTTTGCAAATTTTAAAAAAGTATATGTTTTGTGTCATAACTTAAGCTAATTGTATATTTAATGTCAAAACTCAAAATATAAAGTATAAAAAAGAAATGAGCATCAAATTTACGGTTTCTGCGAAGTTAAATACAGATATGTATATCTTGTTGTAAATTTGTAATTTTAGAGTATTAATATGGCAAAAGATGAATTTTTTGGCTTAAACGGGCTGTGTTCGGATCAATATGTAAAAACTTGAGTTGTGTTCAGGTTCACGTGTCTATAAATACAACCTTTTTAACACCCGTACACTGTACTATCTACTTGTTACTGATATATGCAACATACTTGCTATTTCCTATCAATGTATGCATTTTGTTGCATTAGTTGGTAAAATTGGGCAAACTTCACGAAGGAGAAATGAACTTTACACTTCTTCCAATTTTAGCAACCAACTTTAAATTAGGGATAAAATAGAAACTTGTGTTTTGTTACTGATTGTGTCAACCAGCGAGGCAGTGCGCTATTTAACTTGTAGCAAATTACGAATAAAATCACACAAAATGAGTTTGGTTGCTAAAATTAGTAATACATTTTTAAAGATGATTTATAATTTGTGATGCTAAAATCGTCAAGCAGTTCATAGTTCGTTTCTACATCGTGCAGTTTACCTGTGAAAATATGGTAAGTATGTCACATTACAAATCACATATATTGATAAGAGAAGATAAGTATGCTGAAAAATCATTTAAAAAGCATATCGCACATAATATATTATCATTGCATCACATGTTCTTGCGGTATGCCCTATTGCCCTATATGAAATTATTTATTTTTTGCATATACGTAAACTTGGTTCACTGGTTTTGCAGCTTGTCGAAGGGAATGACACCGAGGAAGGATCCACACAGACATCTACATAGTATGCATCAAAACCCATGTTCTGCGAATCTGTGATTTGCAACAACATTAGATGTTATGCTTGTATGAGGTTGCCTTAGCCCAAGCATATTCATGATTCAATCAGCACCCATGAAAGCCTCTAGCATGTAGCATAGAAATTTTTTATTAAACTTGTGATTTGCAACAACATTAGATATATTTTTGTCAGAATTTTCAAGAGTTCATTCTGTTACTCCCTTTGTCATGGCCCCTCTATGATTGGTGGATACGTTGTTATCTTCCCAGCTTAATACATGGTAAATCATAAAATTAATTGACATGCGATTAATATCTTATAAATGAAAAGAAATGGTTGATGCGTGATTCATATTTGATAAATTAAAAAATTGGGTGATAGGTGACTAAAAGTTGATACATTATATTGTCTTTGCGGAAAGTATTGTTACATATATGTTACGACGACAGCTAGAAAAGTGATTATTTGTGTGACTTGTATTATATATTTGTTTTTTTAATTATCAAAATATAGAAATGCAGGACCGGTTAAGGGATGATCAATACAATCAGTCTCACAATGAGAAAAGAGTTAGAGCACTTAACAGATCAAATAGGAAACCACGGTTTTAAGAGTTAGGATGCAAAGAACACAAGTAAGTAAAAAGACAAAACTTAAGACAAGAAGATTTCTTACAAGAGTTACAATGCATAAGAAATAAGTTATAAGACATTGAGATACTTTATACTACACCCTACAGCCGGTCATATTTAGAAAGCCAGTTGGAACATTAAAAGAAAACAAAATCAATGTAAAGTCAAAAGACAATTTGTCTTTTGACTAATGACTATGACATGTCATAGCACACATCCTAATATTATACAAAAAAGATAAAAGTACATAAAGTAAAAAAAAGTTACGGGCAAAGACCTTAATGTACAACTACATAAACATGGACATTTTCACCAACTTATACAAGTTGGTGAGTTTTCAGAGTTGCAGCGGAAAGTTTATCAGCTTTTGTAAAAATACATCAAAGAAAAGCATGTTCTTCTAAGTATTCAGAAGAAATCAGTCTTCACTTCATTAGACCTCGGAAAACTTTGTATTTGAAGCTTCAGAATACTTTATCTTTTGTTCGGAAGATTTGATATTTGGCTTCGGAAGACTTTATACTTAAAATATTTCTTGTGTAGAGTATAAAGCTTCCGCAAGAACTTTTAGCTTCGAAAGATTTTATACTTATCATAATTCTCAT
>BJCN01052584.1:0-10977 GCA_018326445.1 Flaveria brownii | reverse complement strand
TGATGTCATGTGTGACTTAGAGGTTTTTCTGATCTGGCTCATTGGTTCTTTTGGTCCAACAATGCGCCTAAGTGTTGAAACGCCTAAGTAAGGCTCATGCGCCTGCATAGTGAAGAAACGCCCAAACAGTCCTCATGCGCTCAAATAGTGCTCATGCACCCAAATATGTGAAGGTCTATGAATAGAATATGTATGATGATATGATGAGTGTATGATATGCATATGTGCATGAAATGTTATCTTTTAATGATTTTCAAAACATATATATTATATTATAATATACGTTAAGTATTATGTTATGACTTTACGTAGTATGATGAATGTATGAATGAATGTAAAGTATAATGTGACAAAGTGAAAGATAACCAAGATGAAAAGTGAAACGTAATGAAAGAAAGAAAAGGCTTACAAGCAGATTTAAAGGAGGATCACAACTCTTTGAGAGTTGTTATCTCAACTTGTGTTTTATAGCGTGCAATTTTGGTTAACCCATGAGAGTTCACACATAGGGGGATCAGTCTTGGTGACTAATCCATAGTACAAAACGGGATCATACACAGGGGGTCACTGGACCCTGTGATATGGTTTTGTGCAAAGATATGAGAAAGTAATGAGTCTTTGTGCCTGGAATGGTGGCTTCGGGCCATGATGGGGGAAAAGCTTGACAATATCTAGAATCAGTGAAAGATAAAGATAAAGTATGAAACGAACGAAAAGATAAAGTCCAAAAAAAATGAAATGGTAAAGTACGAAACGAACGAATACGTGCGATAAAGAATGATGAATAAGGTTATACCTTGTTGTATGTACGATGAATGATCACGTACGAAAGTAAAGAAAGTATTTTAATGAAAAGAGTATTTTCGTATACGAAATGCGTAAAGTATTTTAGTACATTAAAACTAGAACTCACTCAGCATTGCTGACTTTTATGCATTTTTAGTTGACAGGTAATGGTTGTTGAGGATGACACGCGGAGAGGCTACTTGGTGGGGCAAGACTGGCATCCATTCACGCAAAATATTATTGTTGTTCTGTAATGCAATTAACGGATGTTATCTTTTGTAAGTAAACAATGTTGTATTGCATAACAACAGTAATTAATAATAATTAATAAATAAATGGCTTTTGTTAATGTAATTCCGCTATAATGTTATTATGAAATTTATATTATTATGTATGTTTAGAGCTATGAATGACCAACTGTGAGGTCTCCAGGAACAGGGCCTTGCAGCTAGGGTTTCAACAGTGCTAGTGCCTTGATTTAGGTAGGTAAGAAGTGTTAGGATAACCGCAGCAACTTCACGTGCCACGATGTACAACAATCTTGCGGCCGGAGTTTCTAGAACGAGATCGGTTTTGACGAGAAGACACGCTGAAAGATTATGGAAAAGTTTATGAGGATGATGGGTTTTATAATTTTAGAAAGATAAGATCAATGATAAGATGATTTAGAATAACAATGAGATGTTCCAAGTTTAAACATTCGGCTCGTAAACCAAAACGAATACATTGACTTATCAAATCATTTGGTCAACCACAACCCTAATGAAGACATGCGTACCTATAAGTGGACACTCACCTCACGGGTTCCCAGGTAAGGTAAACGGATCCATTGGTTGATTTAGATTTATATGAATACCTTATCTAGACAGAATACCTTGAGATACAGGCATCCCACTCTTCCAGCATTACATGTTTTCAGTCATGTGACACAGACTTTAACGGGATTTGAAAACCATGAATAACAATTCAAAACTTAGAAATTGAAAACCATTTTATTTAGGCACACAATGCCTTAGAATATGATTTGAGAGTCGTGTGTGTATTGATAACACAGGTTTGAATACATATATAGATTGATTAAATAGATTGTGAACAATTCAATTCACATGAAAATGTCAAGACTTATAATGCAATAGTGTGACATAAAAGACAAACCAACACAATCAAACCTAATGACTGAATTGACTTGGTCCGCAGACGAAGCCTTATAGAATGAATGATTTTGGTTCCAATCATCGCGCGACTAAATAAATGGGGTGGGTTTGTTAAACCAATAGATATAACATTGTTACCATGATTTCATGAATTAATGATTGTGTTCTCATCTAGTTTATCTAACTATGAACATATAATTGCAAGTAATAATATAGCACGTCTTGAATTGAATTTAGAATAAAATAGAATAACAATGAATACAAATGATTGAATATTTAATCACATGATTTCCCCAAAATATAAAACACATAAAAAGGGAAATGAATACCCATATTGATAGGTGTTTCGAAAATGATAGAATACAAGACTAGACATCAAAAATTCTTCACGGTTCAACCTAAGGTTTGTTGTCTTTGATTAGGATAATAATGTGATTTAAAACTAAATGTTAATTAGGGTTTAAAAAGAGATTTGGGGTTTTAATAAATTGTTAGGAAAAATATAATTAAATTATATATCTTGATTAAGTAAAAGTATAATTAATTGAGTAATTATGATAATAAATCATTAGTAAATTAAATAATTAAATATTATTTAAATATTTTATTGGTAATAATTTATGTCTAATTTGCATAAATTCTTATAAAACCTATAAACGAATTTGTAATGTTCTTATAATATTTATATGCATTAAAATAAAATAAAATGTGAAGTTTAAAATGTATAGAATTTTTAAATATTAAATAAGAATTTCTGAAATAGAGTTAATTAATAAAAATAAGTTTATATTAGTTTTATAATATATTAATATACTTTTTGAAATTTAAAATATTAAAAAAATAATTTAAAATAGTGTGAGGGTGGCACGGTTCGAACCCGGGTCTCTTTTGAAAGAAAAGAGAGTTTTGACCGGTTGGGCTAAAGCCCATATCTGCTTTAAGGTCGATTGATATTTTCATAAACAATTTCTTAAAAATAGAAACCCCAATTTGATGCATAAACCCTAGAATCTGATTAATCAAATTGAAGTAGAAATCGAATATGATACACAAATTAATCATGGGGGTTTTGATTCGTACATGAAAACCAATGTGTGTCGGGGATTACCTGGATTGATGTAAAATCGATGGAAACAAAAAGAAACTGGGTCGCGACAGAGGAGAGTTGATTCGAGGTTTGTTGATGATAACCCAATTGATAAACCTAATTTAAATAATAAATCAATTTATTTTATAAAATCTTTATAAAACATTATAAATTTTAATTAGACTTTTCAATTTAATTATTTATAATAATTTAATAACTAAAACACATAAATGACAAATAAAACTTTACAACTTTATAAAAATTTATTTTATAAATCATAAAATTATTATAAAATGTTTAAATGATTTAATAAATGAAAATTGAATGAAACAATTCACAATATTGGTTAACTTACACATGAAAGTTCAAAAAGGGTTTGGGTTTGGGTTTTGGATATTCAAAGTAGGTTAAATGTTACAGTCTCCCCTACTTTAAGAAGTTTCGTCCTGAAATTTAATCACGAGAAGGTTAATTCAAAAATATAGAAAAGCTTGGATTTCATTTGGTCTTTACATTACCATGATGAAATCAAACAACACAAGGTGAGATGTTAATGATTCCCCTAAGGATATTTTCAAATCTCTCAATGAATATAACAATAGATTGCTATATAAGATTCAACAAACAATAATCATGGTGTAGAAACCCATAATTAATGCTATGATATCAGTGTGTGTTTGTGTGTGTGTGATTGCTAGTGATTGAATACTTGAATGATAGTAAACTGCTTGTTTGTATTGATTGTTCAAAAGCTTACAAAGGATTAGGGTAGTATGCTATTTATAGCCTATACAAAAAGCTATTTACAATTGCTAAACTACCCTTATGTAAACAAAAATTATATAAAAATCCTAAGTCTTTAAGTTGCCTGTTGTGGATGATTAGTTTTCCACTGTGGATGATTAGTTTTCCACTGTGGATGATTAGTTTTCCACTGTGGATGTTTAGTTGTCCACTGTGGATGTTAAGATATCCGCTGTGGAAGTCAGATAACTTGTCCGCTGTGCATAGGATGTTGTCCGCTGTGAAGTGTTTGCATTATTTATTATCCGCTATGGGATGTTCATCCGTTATAGATGAACATCCGCTGTGGATAGGCATCCGCTGTGTGTTGTTCATCCGCTGTGGGCACTTCGACTTGATCTTCATCCGCGGCATCATCATGTACATCTGTTGTGGGCAGTTTGTCATCCACTACCGACACCTGGTCAAAATTTCTTTTTAAAACCCTAAAAAAGAAATTTAAGCAACAATTAGTGTATTTTATGAATGTTAATGATGTTAATGTGTTAATTAATGATTGTTTGGACGTTGGAACACATTATGTTGTTATTATGGAAAGCATTATCCTTTTTAATGCACTTGTTGAGTCCAATAATACTCCCATTAAGGACGATGTTGCCTTCTTTTTAATGGATTGGTCTAGGCTCTACATATCTATGTTGCTAACCAATTTGGTTATAACATGCTTATCCTTCATGATCTCAAGGTTGTTGTTGTGTAATATCCTCATTAGAATTATTCCTTCTTTGTGAGGTAATGGTTGTTGATTTGTTTTCATTCTCTGTTTTAGTGCAACATTGACGTACATTGTCTCTAAAATTCTCAACATGTGAATGAAGTAGAAACAGTCTCCTTTACATAGCACATCTTCAATTGCTAGGAGGGTCTTTTTTCAAAAATGATATGTATGATGGATGTAGAAGTTTGATCTCAACAGGATCAAAAAGCCTTATATTAGTTGCTTCTTTGCCTTCAAGCTTTCTCTCAAGTACCACTTCAAAGTGGGTTTCATCATAGTACCACCTTGTGAGTGGATAGTTGTATTGATTATCATCAATCTTCTTCATAATTAGTTTCAAATCAGATGGCCTTAGTGGATATCCCAATCTTTCTAGTAGTTCACTATGTAGCTGCTCTGTTTGTTCTTCACTTACTTGTTTCTTTTTACCAGCTGCTTGTTGTTCTCATCTAAGCTTGGCTATATGAAGTTTGTCTTCTTTGTTTGCTTTCAGCTTCATCTCATGATGCTGCCTATTCATGTATGATCACATGATATGAAAGAAATATGCTCCCCTGGGATTGTTAGTGTGATCGACCATCCTCAACTACATCAGGTCCAATCTATATTCATAGCCCCAAGATCCTACTTGGGATATGTATGATAAGTACTAGACAAGTTTAGATACTCTTTTGATCAAAACTTTATCCCAAATATCATCATACTTCCATGCCATAATTTTTTTTCATTGGCATATGTAGTGAGTGTGATTTTGTCATTTAGCTTGACAAAATTGGTCTTTTCATTGATCATTTCTCTAACCTCATTGCCTTCTGGCCATAGCCTATAAGGCATGAATTGCCTAGGCTCTTCTATAGGGCGTAGCTCAGGAGGTGCTTGGTGATAGGTTGACGGAGAAGATGTTGGGCGAGATTTGATGATTTATGGCTTTAAGGTATTAGCTAACATTTTCATGTATATTTCTCTTGCTATTTCTTTCATCTGAGATAAGGATCTGCCAGCATATGACCTATATGGTATTCTAGTATGTCTCAACCAGCTTTTTACTTGGGAGTAGGTCATCTTCTCTATCTGAGGATCCTTAGGTAGATTCTTTTGAAATTCTTGTTGATCTTTGATTTCCTTATATCTTTTGTATGTTTGCTCTTATTCATCTTTCATGACTTCTAGAAAGTCTTTCAATAAGTCTTTAACTTTATAGAGGTTAAGCTGTATGAATATGTCATAAGGAAATCCTTTAGTAACTAACTTAATTCCAATTAAGGTTTCAGGATCATCAGAGAAGAGTTCTTATATGTTTTGAATGTTCTCATTATCATCTCTTTCTTCTTCTTCTTCATCAGAATCAGTTAAAATAATAATAGGTTGTTGCTCAAGTGTTTGATCAATTTCACCTTCTTCAAGAGCAGCATTAGAGCTGGTTTGTTGTGGTTCATCCTCCACTGGTTTGTTGTTGCTATGTACAACCTTTTCCTCTTTCTTTCATAGGTTTTCATTTGAGGTTGAGATGATGATGCTTGTTTGTTGGATGATTTGTTTTGCTCATTTACTAACTTAGCAAACTTTTTGATCTGATCCTTTTGTTTGTTTATTAATGGATTGACTGGCACAATGCTTGTTTCTGCTATTATGGGTCAGAAGTGTGGAAGTGTTGCCTCAAAATTAAAGAGTAGTGGATGTTTTCAAATAGATTGGATTCACTGAATAATTGATCAATGGAATATGATTCTTCTGGAATGATAAGGGCTAGTTCTGTTTGTTGATCATTAGAGCTTGTTTCTCCAATATTGGATAATGATTGATCAATGAACTCTTCATTCAACTCATGTTCAAGATCATATGAATGTTCTTTCTTATTCATTCTATGTTGATCCACATCTTCCAATTCTCTATTTATCCTTTTGATCTCTTCATTCTGAGCTTCATAACCTTTTTAATTCATTAATTTCAGCATCTTTTAAATCAATTTGTTTAGTTAAGTAGGCAATATATAGCCTTGCACTACTGAGGTCATGTTCTTTCATCTTTACCCCTTCAGTTGATTGTTTGAGTTATTGTTCCAACAACTAAACAATCAACTTTTATGTTGTTTGATCTGTTTCAAGCTTTTCTATTTCCTTGTCTTTGCCCTTTAGCTTTTCCTTTAATATCTTATTTTTGTTGTTTGACTTTTCTATAAGCTTATTGTACCCAGTAAATAGAAACACTTTTAAGTACTCTATTTATTCTTCAATGGGAATTCCACTGCCCTGATCTGTACTCTCATCAGGATAAGAAGTGTTTTGTTCTTCTTGTGCATGTTCTTAAACTGAAGAAGTGACAATTGCTTCTTGTTCAGTGGCTTGATCTGCTAATGAATCATCAATATCTCTCAATGTTTGTTAATCAGTTGGGCCTTGAGCTGGAGATGGCAAACAATGCTCAAACTGAAAATGCTCATGTTCTTGTGCTTCTTCTTGTTCATGATTGGCTCTAGGATGGGTGTAACTTGTTCTTCCTGAGCTAATTGGTCTTGTATGGGTGCAGCTTCTTGAATGATAGGAGCAGGCTGTATGATTGGATCTTGGTGAATCATATTTTGAAAGAGCATGTGAGGGTCACCTTGACCAGGTATCCTCAAAAATATATTAGGAACAGGACGGTCATGGTTGATCATATGAGGTGGCACTACAACTTCCTCACCATGATATAGGCTTGATTTGATCCTGTTGAATACATGTTCATTAAAGTGAACAGAGTCAAACACAGCTCCTTCCCTTCGGATGTTTGGCAGAAGGTCATCAATGATCATTTGCAGGAACCTTGGATACATGTGAAATTTGTTCCTCACCTCTGTCAAGTTGCAGACCATCCCATTTATTACTTGTGTAGAAAAGTTGAATGGCCTTCTTGCTATGATGCTAGCAATGGCTGATGAACTTCTCAAAGCAGTGGCATCCCAGCCAGTATTTCAGTTGGTTATAGTCTTTTGATAAGTATGCATTAGAAATCTGAACTGTGCACACATGTAAGACTTCTTGATTCATTTTCTCTCAATGGTACCAGTGTAGCATATCTGGCTGAAAACATGTAACACATAGTTTTCATAAATTATACGTCCTTGGGCATCTTCATCTCCCAGTTGTAATACTCTCCTTATGATCTCTTTTATGATGGTTATTTTTGGATTATGCACAATAAATACTACTACTTGCTGGTCATTCATCTACTGTAGATGATCATGAGTCCAAAATTGGACTATGTGATCCTCATATATTTCAGGCCTAGCTATCATAGCTGTAGCAGCCTTGTTTGTCTTATTACCTGAATCATATCTTTGTAATTTCCAGCCTTAAGAGAATCTGGATTGAGGAAGGCACAGAGATTATGATCTCTTATAAATACTAGATTTACCATATCTACAATGAAGAAGAGAAATAAGTTAGTAACTTGTGTAATGATGATGTATGATGTTTAAACTGATGAATAGTTGATCAAGTATTCACTAAGTTGATGTGTTTGATATGAAATGATGTTATATGTATGCTTAACTCTTGTGACTTGTTTAACGTGTATGGTTGATTGATATTAATAACTAAGCCAGTTTGACTTATTCAAAGTCAATTGCATGGTTAAATTTGATCATGAAAATCTTGTTTGATTCAATTTGTTCTCATCCAAATTGTATTGCATTATGTTTGTTATATCACAAAGAGTAGTTTTGTCCAAAATCATAAATAATTTTATCTCATATCAACTTGATCATAATTTTAGTTTGGCTTTTTAAAGTCAAAACAGATCATTTAATGCAAATTGTATGAATATGCATTTAATGTTTGTGTGTTCAATACCATGCCAAATTAACTGATTCTATATGTTTTTTTACGTATTTTTGAAGATGTTTAGCAATTTTTAACACATTTTTAGTTATTTTACACATTTTCAAAGATCAAACATCAGTTTTTGTGTGATTTTGGCAAGAACATTCTTACTGTTTATGAACCTAATGAACACTTAATCAAATTTCTTCACAAAAACAGTCCTAATACATTTGACTGGGGTTGTTAAACATGTATTCAATGCTTGATTTCATTTAAAAAATTAATAGATTCAAGTTTGATCTTTGTTCATTATTCGACTAAGGTCATGACAATATCATATTTAAATCCAAGAATTAGATGTTTTAAAGAGTGTATGTTGATTAGATTCTTGATGATGTACCTATTTGATCAACAATCAGTGGTAGAATCAAACAGATATTTGGTTTTTTATCGAATATGTGTTTAAGGGTTTAGCAGATTTTTGAACCTTTTTTAAAAAATTGATTCTCTTTCTCACTCGTGATAAATGAAAAATCACAAGTGTTGAACTATATATATACAACGGACAAAATGAACGTCCGTTGTGTATACTGTTTATATGTCCATTGTGTAAATAGTTTAAACTTAAAATTTAATTTTAAGTTTCCACTGTGAGTTACACATACGCTATGTGAACCGGGCGTCCGCTTTACAATTTTTTTATACCTGTACATTGTGGACCCTTTGACTGTTTGACTAACTATACAGGGGATGACCACTTGGTCAAGCGCTGTCGATTCTTTGTTTGTTGACCGTGTTCATAGCGGATGACCATTTTGTAATGCGTTGTGGATCCTTTGTTTGTTTTAAAATTCACAACTGATGACTAAAAGTCATATGCTGTGGTTGACCACTGTTTCCAAAGCGGATGAAAATTTGTTCATGCGCTGTGGACACTTGAAAAATAGTTTGTTTTTCACACTGGATTGACATTTGTTCATACACTGTATGATCATTGAATGATTGTTTGGTTGTTCATAACGGTTGAACATTTGTTCATGTTGATACACATGTCCCTACTTCTAGTCTAGTGAGCTTTAATGTAATAGACTTTCATTTTGTAACACATATGTAATGTTGAATCTGTGTACTGAAAAACTCTTCTATGAATGTTTTGTTGGTTGTTTAATGCTATATCTATTAATATTATTTATTGTTACACGCATATATGAACATGTTATATAGATTTACAGTTGTTAGATATAGTTCTGAATCATTAAAGGTTCAAGAATTTGTTTAACTAAGTATTCTGATTCAGTCGCATGACTGGACCATGTGAATGGGCCAATTGCACGACTGAACCAGGTGATTGAGTCTATCGCACGATTGAGTCATGAGACTGAGCCAGTCGTACGAATTAATCAATCGTATGACTCAGTCGCACGACTGAGCCAGTCGCTTGGCTCAGTCGTATGAATGAAAGCTGTAACCTATAAATACTACTTAATTCTGGAAAAAGGGAACACTTCGATAATTCACAACCCTAGCCGTCCTAGTTCGCACAGAGTATCCCTTCCAAGTTCATAGAATGTTTCAGATCATTCCTACTTCATTCTTAACGTATTCTAATCGTTAGGTTTGATCCGATTAACGTTCTCCCTAATTGGATCGCCAATCAAATAGAATTCCGCTCTATTTGATTCGGTTTCACGAGGAATCAGTTAGTACTCCGTCCGTACACGGTCCTAACAAGTGGTATCAGAGCATTGGCTCTTGATTCTTCATGCATTCAATCGTTTTTGTGAAAAAGTCAACATTTTTAGTCTAAAGATCCGTTCTTTCTGCTCAAAATCCAGTTTTTTTACGTGTGCATGCCTTGAAAATTGAGTCTTTTTCGAGTTGCAGCCGTCTAGGGTATTCAAAATCGTGTTTTAGGTCGAATTGTGTAAAAAAGGTTGAAAAATTTTGAAGTCAGCAGTCTCAGTCGCACGATTGACTCAATCGCACGACCGAACTCCAATCGCCTAGTTCAATCGCACGATTGGACAAATCGCTCGTTCAATCGCGCGATTTTCCTAGTCGTTCTGCTCATTCGCACAACTGCCCTAATCGCCTGCCAAGTCGCACGACTCAGCTCAACCGCACATTGATTGTCTTAGTCGTCCTTCAGTCACCCATTTCAGTCACATACACAGTTTGGTTTTTTTCAAGTTTAAGACTACTTCATTATGGACTCAGAGAACTTTGCATTCTCAGCAGGGAAGGACTCCAGGATCCAGAACCTTTTGCTGTTGGAAAATGAGATCGGGAACATAATAAACCACCTAAGCTATTGTCTCATGATGAATTTCCTCAATGGAAACAAAGGTTTGAGATTCATCTAAATGGAGTGTATACAAATTTCTGGACTGCTATTGAAACTAGCTACATTATGCCAGTTGGTGCTGATGGTATACCCCTTACTTTGAGTAGATTAAGTGATGCACAAAAGCTTGCTTATAATGCAGAGAAGAAAGCCTATGCTATGTTAACCCAGTCAATTCCCAAAGATATTTTTCATCAATATTCAGAACATAAGCAGAGCAAAAAGTTATGGGAGGCTCTTGAGAAGAGATATGAAGGTAATTCAACACTAAAGTCACTAAAGGC
>BJCN01052547.1:3019-19156 GCA_018326445.1 Flaveria brownii | reverse complement strand
CTGGATATGAGGAAATGATTAGATTCTTGCTGAGGACTAAATACATCTATGCAATGTGTGCAAGGCCTCTGATTCATGCAAGGCTAATCAAAAGATTCTGGAGAACAGCTGAAGTTGAAAGAGATGAGGCTGGAAATAAAGTGGTGAGAGCATTTATCACTAATGATAGAATGCTTGAAGTGTCTGAGCAAGCCATAAGGATAGCTCTTAGACTTGGAGAGAATGACCCTGAAGATTTGTCAGAGTATACATTCAACGAATGTAGGGATGTATTCTGGCAGATGGGTCACCCTGATCATTTCCCCAAGAAGCAATTCTATAGGGCCAGGGTGTATAACCACTGGAAGTTACTCTGCTATATCTTTCAGCAGTGCATGTCCAAGAGAAGTGCTGGTTGGGATTCATTCCCTATGGACATTGCGTCACCCATTATTGCCTTAGCCACCAACAGGAGATTCAATATGGCTAAATGGATCATGAATGGATTTATCTTTAACTTAGAGAGAGGAAGGAGAAACAAGTACTTAATGTATCCAAGGTTTCTTCAATTGCTGATTAATGAAGATAATCCTGATCTATATGTTGATGGTGTTGAAGGTGATAAATTGCAATTGGAACACATGTCTGAAGTACTTTATAAAAGACTTGCAGTTATCACAGGTGCCCCAAACATTCCTCTTTTTGACTACATGAGGAATGTAGCAATGGATAATGTGGATATCAACCAACAACACTTTCATTTAACTGAAGATGCACCTATAAATCCAAATGATCTAATTGAAGATGTTGTTAATGAGATGGTTGATGATAATGATGATGAAGATGAAGATAATGATGATGATGATGCTACTAAAAGCTCATCAGATGAAGATGATGATAGTGATGATGATGATGGTGCTGATGGTGCTACTGAAGCACATCAATCAGTTAGCAGTGAGAGAAATGTTTTTGATCATGTTACTGAGACCCATGATCTGAGTGAAGGAACATCTGCTGATGTTATTCATGAGGAAACTCTGAATGAAGCTCAAGAAGATGAAGTAGATGTTACTGTGCATGAAGAAGATACTCAAAATCAAACATTTGATTTTGATTTTATGGAAGCAATGCTGTCTGAGCCTGTTTTTCAAGGCACAGACATGAAGAACCTGTAGATATGCCAGTCAGTATAGCACAAAACGTGTCTGTACAGACTAATGACATCTTGGATGTTGATCAGCTTGAAAAACTTAAAAATGAAAATCTTGCTCAAGAGAGAATAATAGATGATTTGAAAGCTGATAATGAAAAACTGAAACAGATGAACATATCTCTTGAAAATGAAATGAATAAGATGAAAGAAGAAAATGAAAAGTTAAAAGAAGAAAATCAAAGCAAGGATGAAAAGCTTGTGATGTTTGCAAAAGACAAAGACGATGTCATAAAAAACTTTAAAGTAATGATAAGAGACTATAATCATCTTGAAGAGAAATACAAGAAATTATCTGAAGAGAATGAAAGGTTAAAAGATGAGATAAACCAGTCAAAGGAGTCTCAAAAGCCTAACTCTCCAAATATGTGGTTGTTTCTGAAATGATTCCAATTGATGATAAAAAGACTTCTGAGATGGAGAAAGGGAAGAGAAAACTAGATGATATAGAAGATCCAGTTCTACCTGAATCTTCTAGTAAAATGCAAAGGATTGAAAAAGTTATTGAGGAAGAGGTGCAAGGAGAACAAGAGTAACCTACCCAAGAGAAAATTGGTGCTCTAGAAGATATTGAAGAAGAGTATAGCGATGACTGGTACGATGAAGTAGTAGATGATGAAGATATTGATGAAGCTCAATTTGAAACAACTTTCTCTCCACTTGAGCCAATTCAAGAACATGGTGAAATTCCTCAAGATTTTGAAGATAGATATGATTATCTTGTGAGGATAAAATACAATTGTGTATTTTTGGATGGGCTGACAATTTCTCAAATTAATGATGAATATAAGAAGTGTATTGCTGTAGAATCAGTCCCCCAATCGATCCAAATGAGATAGTTATGGAACATGGCGAATGGAATCGAGCACAGGAGAGCATAAATATTGAGGAAGTGCCCAGATCAGAGCTGCATCACCCAGACCCAGAAGAAATGAGTATTCCAGCTTTAAGGTCTTGGTTGTAGGCTTAAAATTATCCATGGAAAAGACTAAAAAGGCTTCAATATGTCTCATTGAGGAATCTTGTCAAAAGCTTTTAGCAAACTGAAAAGCAATCGAATAAAATGATAATTCTGGATACTGACAATCCTCAATATATGGATATTACAAATAGGACAAGAATTCTAAAGCCCCAAGAGATCAAACAAATGGCACAAAAGACTAGTGCTCATGAGAGTAGAAAAGACTAGTGCTCATGAGAGTAGGAAAGAGCTGATCAAGATGTTCTGTGGTTCAGAAAAACAAGCTTATAAAGCTTCCTCTGAATAGAAACAAATATTTGATAGTGCTAGATCTACGGGTGACTTGGTCAGAAATGCCTTACAAAAAGGACAATTTGTTGCTGAACTGTTGAATGCAATGATTGCTCCAGATTTCACAAACCAAGTTAAGATCATTGCATGGAAGTATGATGAGGTTTTTGATGCATTTTCGATAAAAAGAGTAAATGCAGTATGTGATGTCGATCATTTTTACTCAAGCATCATTAAGCATCCAATGTAGGATTTGAAAGAGTTAAACAAACTACCTCTGATCAATCCGTTCAATCCGTTTGGATCCAAACGAGGTGATATGTTTGTTGAACTTTTGAGAATAGGCATAGCAAGAACAAGTAATTTCCTTCAAACCAGATGTGATCAAGAATATAAGGAATACTTTGCTATGTTAAAGAAGAATAAAAAGATAAAGGGGTTACAAACTGAATAAGAGCATTTCATGGTTGAATTTTGTAACCAGTACTTTGAAAAAGTTACAACCCGGGCTTAAAAGTTATTGATGGCACCCAAAAGTCCAAACCAATTCTTCAATGGTTCTATAACATGGAGACATTTGAGCTTAAGCTGGTCTGTAATCTCGAATAGTAGGATGAGGAAATGATTACTCTTTTTGGTGCATTTCAGCTCAAATTGTTTCATCTGAGTTATATTTCATTTCTCTCGGTACAAAAGTTTGAGAAGGTGTCTCCTGATGTTGCTGAGCAAGATAAGAAATATTTTCTTTCCATCATCAACGTGATGAATGCAGCTATGGAAAGAATCTCTCTGAGAAAAGCACTTGCCTATGCCAATATAGTGAAGAAGGACATAAAATATACAGAGTTCATGCACATTTCAAGAAAAGGTGTATTCGAGGTATACTTGAAGGAAAGCTCAAAACCCATCGAGTTATACGCCAATATCGATAATACTAGACTATCAAATGATACTTTGGAAAGGATGAGCCAAATGGAGATTAAAACAAATGATTCAAGACCTAAACAGGGAATTCTTGCAAGTAAGTTTAAGTCAGCAATAGCTAATGCATTGAAGGAATAAGATTTATTCAAGAAGAAGCCAATGTTTAAAGTAAAAGAAGAACCAGAAGACTTCTTTGAAGAATGAAGATGCATGTACAGGAAGAGAGAAGATAGAAGAATGAAGCTGAGAAGAATGGAGAAGATAAGAGACTGAAGAGTGAAGATCAAGTGAAGATAAAGAAATGAAGACAAGAGAAGAAAAAGACAACAAGATTGAAGATTTTGAAGACAGAAGACAATGTCAATCTTAAGGGGGAGTATTGTTAGTACTTATTTAAAGATTAACATTTTGTCTTTATGTGTTTTTTTATGTTTTTGTCAGAGTATAGGGACTAGTCTTGTAATTAGTTAGTTCCTTTCTATTTATTGATAGTATATATAGCTTAGACTTGTGTAGGTTAGATGCAGGTATGGATCTGCTACTTACACATTGTAATTGTCTTTGCTATTATCAATAAACTCTATGAATTTTGTTGATATTGTGCTTTGATTTGATTACTTGCTTGTGTTTCATTGAATTGTTAACTAATATCATCACAGATCTATACATTTGATCCTATCACTCCAGAAGCTTTATACTCTGCACAAGAATTATTCCAAGTATAAACCTTCCGAAGCCAAAGAACAAATCTACCGAAGACAAAGATGAAGTCTTCCGTAGCTTCAAAGACAAAGTCTTCTGAAGCCAAATGAAGTGAAGACTGATTTCTTCCGAAGACAAAGAAGAACATGCTTTTCTCTGATGTACTTTTGCATAAAGCTAACCCATTTTCTGCTATAACTCTAAAGACTCACCAACCTACATGAGTTGGTGAAAGGGTCCATGCTTTTGCGACTATACATTGAGGTCTTGAGTCTGTAACTTTCTACTTTATGTACTTTTCTCCTTTTTTAATATATAAGGATTTGATCTATGGCATGTCATAGTCACTAGTCAAAAGGCAATCTGCCTTTTGACTCTATATTGATTTTGTTGTCATTCAATGTTCCAACTATATGTGATGTATGTGATGTTGTATTCATATGTGTGTGTTCTTTTCGTGTGTTCTATGTACTTTGTACTTGGTTGTATGTATGTATGTGATGTTGTATTCATTTGTGTTGTATTCAGATTTGATTGGGCGGTTACGGGGGGTGTTAACTCATGAATATTTGTGTGTTCATTGCGTGTGTTCATTGTACGTGGTTGTATGTATGTATGTGATGTTGTATTCGTGTGTATGTGCTTTTATTAGGATTGAATTCTTGGAGTTTAATGTGCATCGCATGGATGGGTGTGGCAAGTAAGTTTAGTGTGCACATGCATGGGGTGTGCAATTCATATGCATGGTGTATGCAATTTTTATGATAGTGAGCATAGTTACATATAAACCATATATTATATGGTATATGTGTGTTTTATGTGTAATATATGTATATTATGTAATGCATGAGTGTGTTGGGCATGAACCAATAAGCCTTACGTATTGATGACAGGTATATGTTTGGGCTTGTTTATGAATGGGGGAAGGTCAACAGTCTATATCCGTAACCATATCGTGAAACGTGAAACCGTACCATTCATGTGTTAATAATTAGTTAACTTTAATTATGTATTAACTGAAATCCAAGTTAATCGAAACTCTAAACATTTAAGCTTGCTTTTACTGATTGTTGTGCATTCAAGGTGAGTTCTCAGCCCTACTTTATCTGTTTTCTTTGGGGGAAATAAATGTTTTTTCTAAACATATTTTCATTCCATCAGTATTATTGTAATGTCTCTTGTTACTAGTATTATACCATACTTAAGTCCTCATACTCGAACCGTTAATTTATGTATTTTAGCGAGATAAATTTAAGTAGATCTACTATCTTTGACAGACCGCACCCGGGCTAGTCACGCTAGCATGACTGCACGTCAAACAAGTGTTAAATTGACCTAATTTATGTTGTTGTGGCCTGGTAATCTCAGCCGAGGCCTTCATTTACATTGTCAGCTTTGGTTGTGAACTTCATACACTAAGTAACTTATTAAGTAGACTAGCTATCTATTGATATTAATTTGTTTATTGGATCTACTTTGTTTTATGTACAGTTTATCAAAACCTATGAACTCACCAACTTGTGAGGGAAGAGGACCCAACTAAGAGAGACACAGTAGAACAACCTTGTACTCAAGACGAACCCTCTCAATTAAATACTCCAAAGAGGAAGAAAATGATTTCCATGAAGAGAGTATCTAAGAAGACAAAGGCATCCACTTCCAGACCACAAGATGAGTTAGAGCATCCTAAGGAAGTACAACTAGAGGCTGCTCAACCAACTCCTACTCTAGCACATCCTCTTGTAACTTAAAGACCCTTCTTGTCTTAAACCTTTGCTACTAATCCGGATAGATGGTATGTCATTAGAGATCAAGGTGGTCAAGATGTCTACTTCTGGCAGGACGTGCTTGATCTACCTTTGCATGATCTCCATGAAATGAGAAGGTACTATAAGAGTTTGAAGGATCCTGACCAAATGATAAGGAAGGGAATGGTCTTGATCCTAATGAGGATTATCAACTGAGAAACAATCTTCTCTGTTTTGGTAGCATCAGCCTAGGGGGAGTTTGTAAGGTTTTATATAAAGGCTGATGCAACCAAAGTAACCAAAGGCTTCCTGCATGCATGCACTCAGTACCCAGTAGAAGATTCTCCGGAAGTTTTATACTTAGATAAGAAATTATTCTAAGTATAAATCTACCAAAGCCAAAGTTTCTCCGGAAGCTTTATACTCTGCACACGAATTATTCCAAGTATAAAACCTTCCAAAGCGAAAGACCAAATCTTCCAAAGCCGAAGTTGAAGTCTTCCATAGCTTCAAAGACAAAGTCTTCCGAAGCCAAATGAAGTGAAGACTAATTTCTTCCGAAGACAAAGAAGAACATGCTTTTCTCCGATGTACTTTTGCATAAAGCTAACCCATTTTCTGCTGTAACTCTAAAGACTCACCAACTTGCATGAGTTGGTGAAAAGGTCCATGCTTTTGCAACTATACATTAAGGTCTTGAGTCTGTAACTTTCTACTTTATGTACTCTTATCCTTTCTGTAATATATTAGGATTTGAGCTATGGCATGTCATAGTCACTAGTCAAAAGGCAATCTGCCTTTTGACTCTACATTGATTTTGTTGTCTTTCAATGTTCCAACTATATGTGATGTATGTGATGTTGTATTCATGTGTGTGTGTGTGTTCTTTGCATGTGTTCTGTGTACTTGGTACTTGGTTGTATGTATGTATGTGATGTTGTATTCATGTGTGTGTTGTATTCGGATTTGATTGGGTGGTTATAAGGGGTGCTAACTCGTCAATGTGTGTGTGTTCTTTTGCGTGTATTCATTGTACTTGGTTGTATGTATGTATGTGATGTTGTATTCGTGTGTATGTGTTTTTATTAGGATTGAACTCTTGGAGTTTAGTGTGCATCGTATGGATGGGTGTGGCCAAGAAGTTGTAAGGCCCCGTTCCCGAGAACCTCACAGTTAGTCATTCGTAGCACTAAACATACATAATAATAAACATTTCATAAAACATCACAGAGAAATTTCATTAACAAAAGCTCATTCAATTGATTAATAAATTACTGTTGCTATGCAATACAACATTGTTTAGTTACAAAAGAAAACATTTGTTTAATGCATTACAAAACAACAATAATAACATGTGTGAATGGATGTCAGTCTTGCCCGGCGGAGTAGCCTCCCCGTGTGCCATCCTCATTAAATTACCTACCAACTAAAAATGCATAAAAGTCAGCATTGCTGAGTGAGTTCTAGTTTTATAAGTATAATCAAAATACCTTGTGTTTTTATATACGAAATATATCTTTCTATAAAATTCTTTTACCTTCGCATACAACACACATCATACATATGTGCAAACAATATTCATTGCTTATTTCATTCTTTCATACTTTCATTACTAACTTTCATCATCATATACATACTTTCATTCCATTATTTTCACTAACTTTCGCTTTCATATACATACTTTCATTTTGTGCTTTGCACTATCTTTTACTTTCATTCTCATACTTTCGTATCGTACGTTACATCATTCTTTTACTTTCTTACTTTCTTTTCGTAAGTTACGTCATTCTTTTACTTTTATATGGATCGATGTACAATACCCTGAACATTATGCCCAAAGCTGATGCTAGGCCTGTGGTCTACAATTAGACCATGATCATTGTGCCTGAAGCTGACCCAATCACCTTGGGCAAGTCATCTCTCTCTTTTATTTGGACCAATGTGCAATACCCCGATCATTGTGCCCGAAGTTGATGTTAGGCCTGTGGTCTACATTTAGAACATGAACATTGTGCCCGAAGCTGACCCAGTCACCTAGGGCATGCCATAAGGGTCCTGTCAATCTTAATGATTGACCCTATATGCATTTATCAGTTTATCCAAACCGCACACAGTTGAGCTAACGATAACATGGTCGTGCACCTCCTTTCTATTTGCTCGCATGCCATTCTTTCCTTTATTACGTTTCACTTTTTATCTTTGTAATCTTTCACGTCGTTATGTTATACTTTACATTCATTCATTCATTCATTCATCAAACTACATAAAGTCATATCATAATGTGTAACGTATATTATATTATAATATATACGTTTTGAAAATCATTAAAAAGATAACATTTCGTGCACACATGCATATAATACATTCATCATCACATCATACATATTCTATGCATAAACCCTCGCATATTCATGCTTAGAATAGTCCAAAACAGTTCATAAGTCAAACTATGGTCAAACCCTAAAATTCTATTTTTCTTCAAAAGTTCATAAAATTTTCTATTTTTTCAAAAGTTCATAAAATTTTCTAAGTGTTAGGCGCATGGGAACTATTTGGGCGCATGAAGACTGTTTGGGCGTCTCACCACTATGCAGGCGCATGAGCCCATACTTAACCATTTTAACACTTAGGTGCATGGGCACTATTTGGGCGCATCATCCTATACTTAGGTGTTTCAGCCAAAAACTTTGGCGCATGAGGCACTGTTTAGGCGCATCAGCCTACACTTAGAAATTCTAAGGCATTTATAGGCGCATGAGCTACTGTTTGGGTGTGTTATCATATACTTAGACTTTTAAGCCTATTTTTCAGGCGCATGAGCCCTGTTTGGGCGCATCACCTTACTTAAAATCTTTCTAAGGCAAAATCTAGGCGTATGGGCCCTGTTTGGGCGCATGAACACCAACTATAATATTTCTATCATATTTTTCAGTCCCAAACATTACCTTAACATGTTCTAAGTCTTACACTACCATTTTAACCCTTTTACTTAGTATGCACAACCATAATACATTAATCATACATGCATTTAAAACATACGGTTATACATACAACTTTCATAAAAAACTATTTACATGCATTTTCAGCCCTGAAAACTTTTAAAACATATAAAACATGGGGTCTAGAAACACACCTTAGCTGCTTTCAAGCTTAAACTCTTCCACTTGAACCTTACAAAAGATTCTAACACCTAAACATGTCCAAAACACATAACCCAAACACATACACACACATAAAAACATGTTGAAACTGGTTTCATGATCAAAAATCCATAAAAACCGAACCAAAACTCATAAAACACTTACCAATTACGAAATCAGCCCTTTTTCTCCTTGAAAACCCGAGAGAAACTTCACTTTTTTCTTCTTCTTGATTTTTCAGTCAAAAAGCAGGAGTTTGGTGTATATACATGGGTGGCCATACTCATACTATAATAAAATATTTGAGTTTTGTCCTTTTTACACATAGCCCCCTCCACTTTGGCTCCTTTTCTTCTCTTAAAAAACATTTCTTTTCCTTTTACTTATTTCTTTTCTTTCTTTTATTTTAGACAAATTTTCGGGTGTTACATAAGTTTATTGTGCACATGCATGGGGTGTGCAATTCATATGCATGGTGTATGCAATTTTTATGATAGTGAGTATAGTTGCATATAAACCATATATTATATGGTATATATGTGTTTTATGTGTAATATAGGTATATTATGTAATGTATGATTGTGTTGGGCATGAACCAATAAGCATTATGTATGCATGACTGGTGTATGTTTGGGCTTGTTTATGAATGGGGGAATGTCAGCAGTCTATATCCGTAACCGTGTCGTGAAATGTGAAACCGTACCATTCATGTGTTAATAATTAGTGAAATCCAAATTAATTGGAACTCTAAAATCCAAATTAATTGGAACTCTAAACATTTGAGCTTGATTTTACTGATTGCTGTGCATTCAAGGTGAGTTCTCAGCCCCACTTTATCTGTTTTCTTTGAAGGAAGGAAACGTGTTTTCTAAACATATTTTCATTTGATCAATATTATTGTAATGTCTCTTGTTACTAGTATTATACCATACTTTAGTCCTCATACTCAAACGGTTAATTTATGTATTTTAGCGAAACAATTTTAATTAGATCTACTTGGTTTGACAGACCCCACCTGAGGTAGTCACGCTAGCACGACTGCACGTCAAACTAGTGTTTAATTGACCTAATTTCTGTTGTTGTGGCCTTTTAACCGCAGCCGAGGCCTTCATTTACATTGTCAGCTTCGGTTGTGAACTTCATACACTAAGTAACTTGTTAAGTAGACTAGCTATCTACTGATATTACTTTGTTTATTGGATCTTGTAAGGCCCCGTTCTCGGGCACCTCACAGTTGGTCATTCATAGCACTACACATACGTAATATTATACATTTTATAAAACATTACAGCGGAAGTCATTAACAAAAGCTATTCATTTTATTAATAATAATTGTTCTTATGCAATTCAACATCGTTAAACTACAACATCCTTTGATTTCATTACAAAACAACAATAATAACATGCGTGAATGGATGCCATTCTTGCCCCCCCACCAAGTTAAAACCGGTTTCATGGTCAAATGTCCATAAAAACCAAACCAAAACTCATAAAACACTTACCAATTACGAATTCATCCCCTTTTCTCATTGAAAACCCGAGAGAAACTTCACCTTTTTCTTCTTCTTGCTTTTTCAGTCAAAAGGCAGGAGTTTGTTGTGTATACATGGGCGGCCATACTCATAATATAATAAAATATTTGAGTTTTGTCCTTTTTACACTTAGCCCCCTCCACTTTGGCTCATTTTCTTCTTACTAAATACTTTTCTTTTCCTTTTCCTTATTTCTTTTCTTTCTTCTATTTTAGACAATTTTCCGGGTGTTACAAGTCCACCCATTTTAAAGAGGTTTCGTCCCTGAACCCGTCAATCTCGCCTTCAACTCTTTGATAGCACACTCCTGTTCCCAACACCACATAAATTCACATCCTTGCGGGTCAATTTAGTCAAAGGTGAGGCTATCTTGGAAAAGTCCTTGATGAATCTCCTGTAATAACCCGCCAAACCAAAGAAACTATGAATCTCGGATGGCGTCTTTGGAAATTTCCATTGCATCACTGCCTCAACCTTTGCAGGGTCTACCATAATTCCTTTTGCATTTACCACATGACCTAAAAATTGCACCTCTCGCAACCAAAAAGCACACTTAGAGAATTTAGCATACAACTTTTCTTTTCTATGTGTCTCTAACACCTCGCGTATGTGGCCGACATGTTCTTCCTCACTTCTTGAATAAATCAAGATATCATCAATAAACACAACCACTGATTTGTCTAACATTGGCTGACACACTCAGTTCATCAAATCCATAAAGGCAGCTGGCGCGTTAGTTAAACGAAAAGACATAACGAGGAACTCGTAGTGTCCATAACGCGTGCGAAAAGCTGTCTTAGGAATATCCCACTCCTTCACCTTTAGCTGATGGTAACCAGATCAAAGATCTATCCTCGAGAACCAACTGGCACTTGCAGCTGATCAAACAAGTCATCAATCCTCAGTAACGGACACCGATTCTTTACCGTCAACTTGTTCAGCTCTCGGTAGGTGATGCACATCCGCATGCTATCGTCCTTCTTTTTCACAAACAATACCGGAGCACCCCAATGAGAGATGCTTGGTCGGATAAACCTTTATCCATCAGCTCCTACAGTTGAGCTGTTAGCTCTTTCATCTCGGTAGGAGCTAATCGATACGGTGCCTTGGCAACGGGTTGAGCACCGGGTATCAGATCAATCTGAAACTCAATCTCACGATCTGGTGGCACACCTGGTAAGTCTTCTGGGAACGCTTTTGAAAAGTCACTTAACACTGGTACGTTGGATAGTTCTGGTACTGAGGCATCCATATCTTTTACGTAGGCCAGGTAGGCACTACATCCACGTCTCATGTACTTCCCTATCACCGCCATCGAAATCACCTTCGGAACCATAGTAACACGATCCCCGTAAACCGTCACCGAACTCCCATCAGGCGTAATTAATCGAATCATCTTCTTGCAACACATGATGTTCGCCTCATAGGTGTCTAACCAATCCATCCCTAGCACTACATCATATCCGCCTAGGGGCATCACATGTAATTTAGCAGAAAATCTATGACCTTCTAGTTCTATGGCACAGTCCTCTATCACATTAGTAATTCTAGTGGACTTACCAATAGTAGTTTCTACATCGAATGGCTCACTAATAATTCTACTACTATCAGACAACTTACCATAGAAAGCAGTAAAAATAAAACTCCTACTAGCACCAGAATCAAATAATACAGAGGCACAAATTGGGTTTACTAGAAACATGCCTGACACGACATCAGGGTCTACCCTGGCCTCCTACCGCGTCATCGTGAATGCTCTAGCAGTTGCCCTCTGCCATCTATCTTCTGTCCCCTTCCTCACTCCAGAACTCTCAGCCCTTGGCTTCTTACACTCCCAACTCAGGTGGCCTACATCACCATAGTTGTAGCACCTCGCCACCCTACAATCCTTAGAGATGTGGTCAGGATTCCCACACTTGTAACAAACATTTAATCCCATCTCGCACTCACCAACATGCTCTCTCCCACACTTACCACACTTCTTCGTTCATGAGCCTGTTGCAACCACCCGTCGGTCATCAACCCTCGCCTTCTTGTTGTTTGGGGTGAAACCACCATGCCCAAACCGTTTCCTACACCAGTTTCTGTCACCACCACCTATACTCTTCACCTCAGCCACTATCACCTCCCTCTCATCATACAACCTACCCGCCAGTTCTACCACTGATCGAAAGGTACCCGTTCGGGCGACGATCAAATGCCTGTGAATGTTAGCTGGCAATCCTTGAATGTACTTCTTGATCTTTCTTGTCACTGGCGTCACCTGATCCGGCACTAGCCTCGCCATTTCGTTGAACTTGGTGGTGTATTGTTGGTGGGTCATGGTGCCTGCCTCCAGTTGTTGGAACTCCCTCTCTATCTTATTGAGTTCCCGGTGAGGAGAGAATTCCTCAATCACTAGCTTCTTTAGTTCTCCCCACTTTATCCTGCCAATGGCCCTGCTGCCCTCGGCTTGGAAAATATTGTCCCACCAACACAGAGCCGAGTCAACAAATGAGTGGGTGGCAAACTTCACCTTTCGATCCTCCCTTCACTCACTAATCTCCAGTACTGATTTCATCTCTCTCACCCAGTGGTGAGCAGCAGCAGCATTGCCATTTCCATCAAACGTCGAGGGCTTACATCTTTGAAATGCCCTATAGTTACAACCACGTGCAGTTTCCTGCACAACTTCTTCCTCCTCCTCCTCCTCCTCCTCACTCGATACAACCGTCTCAGTTTCCAGTTGTTCTTTTTCTCTCTTCCTGTCATCCTCCTCCTCTCCTTCTTCTCGTCCTCTCTTACCGCCTTAATAACTTTAGTCACTACAGACGGCAGAATCGTCTGCATGACTTGGTGCACTTCCTCTACTACTGTCTCTTTTACCGAAAATCTTAAGTTCGCACTCTCATCACCACCTTCCTGATGATGCATCTCAGGCTCTTCACGTACTCTCTCAATAGCCTTAGCCTTGTTCCTAGTAACGCGGTTCAGCACCACGTCCTCCCTTAGATGATCTACCTCCCACCATTCTCTAATCACTATAAGATTCAAACACTAACAAGGTCATTCAAGGTAATGGCTCAGTTTTTGCTAAGTATAGTAAGTCCCTAATTAAAGTGGCTAGTTGTGATTAGCCACTTACTTTGCTCTTCACACCCTAAGCATTCCCTATCCTGACTACATCAGTATCTAAATCTACTATGAGCACATAATCATATAGAACACACACATAACTTCAATTAACATCTGAGAAAAGAAATACTTGATGGCACGTAGCAACTCGAGCTGACATCCCTCCATTCGTCCCATTTGCAGTTTAAGTTTAGGTTTTTGAAAATATTTACCCAATTCTCCTAAACTATGGCTCTGATACCAACTTGTAAGGCCCCGTTCCTGGGTACCTCACAGTTGGTCAATCATAGCACTAAACATACATAATAATATACATTTCATAAAACATCACAGTGAAATTTCATTAACAAAAGCCCATTCATTTCATTAATAAATTACAGTTGTTATGCAATACAACATTGTTTAGTCATAAAAGAAAACATTCGTTAATTGCATTACAAAGCAACAATAATAACATGTGTGAATGGATGCCAGTCTTGCCCTGCTGAGTAGCCTCCCCGTGTCCCATCCTCAGCAAATTACCTGCCAACTGAAAATACATAAAAGTCAGCGTTGCTGAGTGAAGTCTAGTTTTATAAGTATCAAAATACCTTGTGTTTTTATATATGAAATATATCTTTCTATAAAATACTTTTACCTTCGTATACAACACACATCATACATACATTCCAACAATATTCATTGTTTTTTTCATTCATTCATACTTTCATTACTAACTTTCATCATCGTATACATACTTTCATTCCATTCTTTTCATTAACATTCACTTTCATATACATACTTTCATTTCGTGCTTTTCACTATCTTTTACTTTCATTCTCATACTTTCGTATTATACGTTACATCATTATTTTACTTTCTTACTTTCTTTTTGTACGTTACGTCATTCTTTTACTTTTATATGGATCGATGTACAATACCCTGAACATTGTGCCCGAAGCTGATGCTGGGCCTGTGGTCTACAATTAGGCAATGAACATTGTGCCCAAAGCTGACGCAGTCACCTAGGGCTAGTCATCTCCCTTTTATTTGGACCAATTAGCAATACCCTGATCATTGTGCCCGAAGCTGATGTTGGGCCTGCGGTCTACATTTGGACCACGAAAATTATGCCTAAAGCTGACCCAGTCACCCAGGGCATGCCACACGGGTCCTATCAATCTCAATGATTGACCCTATATGCATTTATCCGTTTATCCAAACCGCACACAATTGAGCTAACGACAACATGGTCATGCACCTCCTTTCTATTTGCTTCCAAGCCATTTTTCTTTTATTACGTTTCACTTTTTATATTTGTTATCTTTCACTTCATTATGTTATACTTTAGATTCATTCATACATTCATCAAACTAGTAAAGTCATAACATAATACGTAACGTATATTATATTATAATATATACGTTTTGAAAATCATTAAAAGATCGTGCACACATGCATATAATACATTCATCATCACATCATACATATTCTATGCATAAACTCTCACATATTCATGCTTAGACTAGTCCAAAACAGTCCATAAGTCAAACTATGGTCAAACCCTAAAATTCTGTTTGGGTGCATGAAGACTGTTTGGGAGTTTCTCCACTATGGAGGCGCATGAGCCTATACTTAACCATTTTCACACTTAGGCGTATGAGCCTCTTAGGTGCATGGGCACTATTTGGGCGCATCATCCTATACTTAGGCATTTCAGCCAAAAACTTAGGCGCATGAGGCACTGTTTAGGTGCATCAGCCTACACTTAGAAATTCTAAGGCATTTCTAGGCGCATGAGCTATTGTTTGGGCATGTCATCATATGCTTAGACTTTTAAGCTTATTTTTCAGGCGCATGAGCCCTGTTTGGGCGCATCACCTTACTTAAAATCTTTCCAAGGCAAAATCTAGGCGCATGGGCCCTGTTTGGGTGCATGAACACCAACTAAAATGTTTCTAACATATTTTTCAGTCCCAGACATTACCTTAACATGTTCTAAGTCTTATACTACCATTTTAACCCTTAACTTAGTATGCACAAGCACAACACATTAATCATACGTGCATTTAAAACATACGGTTATACATACAACTTTTACAAAAATCTATTTACATGCATTTTCAGCCTCGAAAACTTTTAAAACATATAAAACATAGGGTATAAAAAGTCACCTTAGCTGCTTTCAAGCATAAACTCTTCCACTTGAACCTTTCAAAAGATTCAAACACCTAAACATGTCGAACACACATAACCTGAACACATACACATACATATGAACATGTTGAAACCAGTTTCATGGTCAAAAATCCATAAAAACTGAACTGAAACTCATAAAACACTTACCAATTATGAATTCAGCCCTTTTTCTCCTTGAAAACCCGAGAGAAACTTCCCCTTTTTCTTCTTCTTGCTTTTTCAGTCGAAAAGCAGGAGTTTGGTGTATATACATGGACGGCCATACTCATAATATAATAAAATATTTGAGTTTTGTCCTTTTTACACTTAGCCCCCTCCACTTTGGTTCCTTTTCTTTTCTTACTAAATACTTTTCTTT